>JAUUEB010243156.1:0-22068 GCA_032362205.1 Clione limacina | reverse complement strand
GATAATGTAAATAATGCAATAATATTTCCATGTAAACCTTTGAATTTGTTCATGAAATGATTACTATTTTTAGTGACTACTCAAAGACTACTCGAGTATAGTAACTACACTACTCGAGTAGTTACCCTTAGATTTTTTTCGAGTAGCTACTCTACTCTACTCTACTCGAATAGTTGAAAATGACCAACTACTCTACTCTGTTCAAGTAGTCCACCGAACTCCTCGACCACAACAATGTTTGATACCATACATTTTCGTTTTTTGATATCTATCACTGTTGCGATATTTTATCTAAAAGCCAAAAATATCTTAAATTCATTTGAAATATGATTAATGTGCCGCAGTTCAGTGATATTTTAAGGGGAAAAGAGTTAGATACAATATAAACACATTTCTCTTTCGATCTCTGGTTACACAACGACGAATGATCTATCCGTATTTTACATAATGGTTGTGTAACAAAGGTTTCCCTTTTGACATTTGATTTCTTAAAATATGAGATACATGTTTTCATTTTTGTCGGGATGACCAAGTTTTATTACTGTTACCTAATTCAAATGAATGGTAACTGAAAGATGACTATGACTTTTGAACTCAGGTTTTTTAAGTTAAAAGGAAACAGACAAAAACAACTCAAACAAGCATGTCTTCAATGTTGTTGCACAATGTATAACCAATATGTAAATGACTTTTCAGAATTGCTGTAGAAGGCAACTAAGACACTGATCTTTTCACTCCAATGACTTAATAAAGAATACTTAAAACTGTAGCTAAGCTATAGTATACGGAAGAAGTAGTCAAGAAAACATTGTTTTGCAGGAATAGTTGCGTGATACACAGTTCCCACAGCAACACTCTATTTCCAAGCTTAGTATATACTTATATCAGATATATCTAGAAAATAAAACGAAAATCGTGGGTCAATTGAAAATTAAAAACTTACCTTTTTATATATTTTAATATTAACAAATACGCATTTTGAGTACCCTAGAACTCTTGGTTTTCTAGATATGCCTATTAAAAAAACACGACAGAATCTACAAATTATCATGTTGCGCTGCAATTCACCCCCCCCCCCCCTTAGATCTTTAAACCTAATCCTAGGTTAAAAGGAAATCTTTGTAAAAGGTAACCAACGGCTTCGGTGAATATGTGTTGAGCTGTTTTACATAAAACTAACATGTTTATATATCAACATGACATCAGTAGGAGAGGGATTTTATAACATGACGTTCTGGTTTACATTCCTTAAGCTAAAATAAGAAATAATGGTGAGGAGAATGTCACAACAACAGATGATTTTGTGGGAGGTAAACAAAACCCCGGGCAGTTTACTTAAATCAATATTATATAAACATACATATTACGTAGATCCCATGTCTGGAATAACGTGTTCTTTGGCTAGGATACCCAGACAAGCACGTACACTAGATTAAAGATAACAGGTTATATTACACAATATAAGTTATCGGTCCCAGAAAATGCAGCTGCGTATCAAATTTTTAGATTCTAAACGAAGAAGAAAAATGAAAATTAAGCATTTTAACAACAACACATTAAAAGTGCTTTAGTCGAACCATCTCAGTTAATTTATCTTAATTAATGAATAAGGCAAACAAATATTATTAACATCAACAACTAGCAAAAGCTGAATAATTTTGATAAGAAGTATTTGATCTTCTTTATTTTCTATATTGGAGTACGCATTGAGTTAATTTTTTATATCGTCAGAATATCTAATTCTAAACCATTTCAAATAAAATCATTTACGAAATTGTAAAAAAAATCAGCAAAATCCAGAGGGGATATTAAGAATTTTAATATTGAGAATTAAAGTGTCACTTGAAAACAAAGGTCAATGTGCTTTCCAATACCATTTTCCAATACACATAATGTTATATATTTTCACTAAGAACATATTTCAATACATATTTGTTCGAGGTATGTTAAGGTCACATAAAAAAGAAAATATTTCTGAATGACTTGCTCATATTCTGAAGTGAGTTTCAAAGAATGCCATAATAAAATAACAACCACGATGTTTGTTTTAAAACAGAAACTGAAGCCTTTTATTTTGGACATGAAGCATTCGGTGCTCTCCTTGATTTGGAGTTCGATAGACACTGATTTTAACTCAATAAAAGGTAAAGGTAAGATCTATGCGTTTATGAAGTTTATTTTAAAACAGAAAGTGAAGCCTTTTATTTTGGACATGCTTCTTCAGTGCTCTCCTCGATTTGGAGTTCGATAGACACTGAATTTAACGCAATTAAAGGGAAAGGTACGATCTATGAGTTTAGGAAAATAGCTATAACGACAAAAAGCCACCTTTCTGTGTCACATTAAGACTAAAATGCAATACCATGAAACTCTTTGTTAGAAGTGTCCATGGAATTACAGTTATAATTACTACACTGACCGTAAAAAAGGTTCTTACTATTATATCAAGATTAAGTTTAATATGTTGACATTACCAGGGGTATTTTGAAAGATTATTTGACGATGGAGAATTAGACTACATATTTCCCGAGAAATCAAGGAACCTAATTATAATCATGAGGGTTAAACGATAGCCTCATAATGGACAATTAAATTGATAGGCCTCGGTAAAGTATCATTGAACACAGATGAGCAAATAAGTTATCTCAATAGTTATATAAATTTGTTAAAAAAACGGTCATAATTGAACATTAACAAATTATAATTAGTGTTGTGAAAATGAAGAGTAACGATATCATTATTTGTCTTTTATCTATTAGTTAAATTGTTTGTTATTATAATTTTGATACATATTAGGGAGAGTAACATGCCTTCAAGTCCCACTAAGTAATCCCCGACGTATACGTATACAAAATCAATATGATAAGGGGTAACAGCTTGACAAGTTTAATCATTTTAGTTAGTACTAATAGTTAGTAAAAATACTTAAAATGTTCATCTGTATGGTTACATTTTGTGAGAAAATTGTGCGAACACTTCAAAACAAACGTCAATAAGCCTGTGTTTGTTATGGAAAAAGGTCAAGACATAAAGTTATGTGTTTCCGATCAAGTTCAGTATTTGGATCAAAATGTGAAATTTGTGACAACAGTATGACTGTAGACATGATGTATTTCTATATAAATCATCTTCTGGTTTAAAATCCCTTACTAAATTTATGGTTTTAAACCATGTTTCTTCATTGATGACAATTATTGTATTTATCCTCGAATAGAACTTGCACTCTAACCCGTCAGTCAGTATACAACCCATGGCAATATTGTGTGTTTAGCATTTTTAGTTGTTATTAAAACATTGCACTGCTACAATAAACATCAGCATTAGCACTCATAATTCTTCTATTTGATTTTATCCTTCTCACATAAGAAATGTTTACTTTATGTTTGCTTTTTATATTCTACCATTAAAAACTACTTTCTTTTTATATCGCTGTAAATTAAATGTCCTATTTAATATCGTTTCGAAACATTGGTTACTATGTGAATGTGAATTCTTGTATATCTAATAATATTGTTTTTCACGAAAGCCAAGGATAACAGCTCTACGTCTCATATGTTCAACATCATTCCAGTATCAACAAACACTGGTAATCCCATCCAGGTACTCTGCAAAGATTCAAAACATGTCTCTGTATGTATGACTGCCCCACCACAATGTCATAATCTTTTGTAGAATTGAAGAAAAAAAAATTTCTTGTCTTATATGTATTGGAAAATTATAAAATATGTGATCTTTTCGGAATGATTAGGTTATATAAGGAAAAGCGTAAAATGATAGATATCCCCTATCTGACTTTTAACAAAACAATTACAATTTCTTTTAACTTGTTATCAATTTATTCTCATGAAAACGGTCGAAAAGTCGGATATTCAGGGGTTTTAATTATTACAAAAATCGTAACTGTTAAAACTAAGCACATCTGGATTGAGCAGTTACCTCAGTGATAAATTTACAATCTGTGTGCATCATAACCAAATGTGGTATTATTCCGAAGTGAACTAAAAAGTCAAAATTTCAAATTTTCAAATTTGTAGGATTCCACACACACTCCAACTTTACAACTAACAAAAATTCCAGTGCATATTTTCGAACAGCATAACTGGCTAAACATTTCATTGATTTCGAAATTATCCAGATAAGTTTCTGCGACCGTTGCTTGTTTATTGTGTGGTGGTCTTTGAGTTAACTGTATAAAAAAGAGCAGTTAATCAATAATGAACAATTGATATGCTCAGAAAATAACAGTCACACCGGTTAACCTCATTGCGCCACACAAAGCTTCAATAGGTTTTTTGAGTGACTGCTGGAATCAAGGTGATTTCATGTTTAATATTTTGGACTTTTATTGCGTTATAATTGTTTTAAACACTGAAGTTCCTAATACGTTTGATGCACTACGTAAGCATTTAACTGTCGAATCTTCATTAAGATATTTATAGATAGACAGTATTTCTTTTTCAAGTTCTAGCCTCGCACATCATAAGTATATTCCATTCATATCAATTGAGATACATATTATAACGTCCTTTTTGAGAGTATTCCAATGTTTACTAGTTTGCCTATATCTTCTCAGGAATTATATCAAATAACATGTATCATTACTATCAGAAAAAAAACCTGTTCAATCATTAGCGTTAAGATTATTTGCACGATGTTCTGATTAACTGAACATTCTTAAAACAGTCTTTGATAAAGCACGCACTGACAACACTTAAATAATCTAGGGAAACATGTGGTAAATAATGACAAAGCGTGCGGATGCCAATCAATGTTATGGTGTTTCAATGTAAGGTTTTTGAAAATCAGAAATGGTTGTTGATGGACACACATCATTTAAATTATATATTTTACCTGAACAAATTTAGACTTGGCTGATGTAAACCTTGTCTCTGCCAATTACAGCTTTTTCTGAGAACGGATAGTGTTTTAACAGTGTTCTCAAAATAATATCCTCCTGATGTTCATTGTTTAAAACAGTCTCGCTTAACTTAACGTTGCCGTGTGTTGTGAATATAAATAACACAGCTCAGACGTTTAAAAACGAGCTCGATGCGGCGGTTGACATTACTGGAGTGTACGTCTGATTGAAATCTTCAATTTGTTTGTCTCTTGGAGGTTTGAAAAGTATACACTTCTATTCTAAATATTTACAATATTCGACATAACATTCAGTTAAAAATATGCTTCAATAATCTTCTGTTTGACATGAAGCCGATAAACACGATAGCCGCGTTCTTCATTTTTATCTTTAAAATGTTGTTAGTTTATGTATGTCTATTTGTCGCAACATTGTAGTCTACCTGCACGCTGCCAAAAATAGTTTCCTGCGTCATAAATGATTATCAGCAAGCAGCCCTGCTTGAATCGGGCGATCTATAATAAATACGGGAAAAGTGTGCCAATTATCCCCGCCGTTTCTCTCTGGCTGCTTTCAAGGATCAAATTCAATGAAATGATATGCAAAAATAAGTCAAGAGGTCAGATAGTTTTTAGAGATTTGCTAGATGACGTTGCGTTTTTTTTAGGATTTAAGTCCAAAATGATGGAACATGACCCAAAAACGCAATAGCACCTCCAAGGAATTGATATTTGTTATCGACCAATTAAACAATTCTATTAGTTTTACTTTAATGAACGTCTTAGCGACCTGTGTTTTATTTAATTTTAATTAAAGTAAAGCCTAAGTATGACTTTGTATGTGACTTATTTAATGCTATTCAATATGTTTTCATTATAACGCCTGAAATAGATTACCTACATAGATTTAACGTCGTGTATTGACGAATAACGAGTCACGAAACATTTTTTTTTCATATACTGTTATAGGGTATTATGGTTTGAAAACAGTTTATTTTCAAGTTTAATTGAGTTTATGTACGCATTCCGAGACGCACATTAAAATTTGCTTCAGTAATGAGAAATGAGTAAATTCCGGTAAATCAAAATGTTGACACTTGAAGACATTATTGACGTCACCGCACAGAAATAAATGAATGAAACAAGTTGTTTTGCCTGGATTGATATGTAGGCATGATACAAATTCTGAGATAAAAGAAAAAAACATCATGTAAGTTAGGTCAGAATCCTAGGATCCGTTAACAACCTCTGGCAAATAAAGTTTGACAACGGTTTTTATATCTTTGGACCCTTAGAGAATAAGCTTCCCGGCCCGTCTGAAAAATCCGGCATTTTTTGCTAGAGGTCAAAATAAAGGTCATTTTTCGTGAAAACAAATGAGGATTCTAAACCGATACATTAATGACATTAACCAATGTAATTCAAAGGGCCGTAACTCGGCCAAATATTGTGTTTTCGAACTGAAATGTGGCATGTAAATGCAAAATTTGTGTACACAGTTGTTTTGTTCTTTTTAATTTGTTCAATATCCAATCGTTTTGAAATTATTCGTAAAAACTGTATTGTCTACGGAATTTAGCATTATGAACAAATTATCAAAGGGCAATAACTTTCTTCGTTTTCATGTCTTGATTTGAAATTAAGCATACATAAGTATAGAGTGATGACAAACACATTGAGTTCATGAAGTAGTGTACATTTATGAACGGTTTAGACATTATTTTAAAAAGCATGTATAATGATGACATTACCCAATGTAATGCAAAGGCCCATAACTCTTTAAACAGTAATTTTTTAGATGTGGCATGTTAATGCAAAATGTCTGTACAAAGTTGTTTTGTTCTTTATAATTTGTTCAATTTCCAATCTTTGTGAAATTAATCGAGAAAAAAACTGCATTGTCTATGGAATTTAACATTATGAACTAATTATAAAAGGGCAATAACTCTCTTAGTTTTTACGTTTTTTATTTGAAATTTAGCATGTATATGTAAAAAGGGGTGTTAACACATTTTGTTCTTGAAGTAGTGTATATTTTTGAACGGTTTAGACTTTAATCAAAAAAGCATTAATACTGATGACATTAACCAATGAAATTCAAAGGGCCGTAACTCTGACAAAAATCGTTTTTTCGAATTGAGATCTAGCATGTAAGTGCAAAATGTCTGTACAAAGTTGTTTTTTTTTTATATTTTTTAAATTTCCAATAAATTGTAATTTAGTCGTTAAAAAATGTATTGTCTATGAAATTAAGCATTAACAACAAATTATCAAAGGGTAATATTTCTTTTGGTTTTAAATTTTTGTATTTGACATTTGGCATGCATACGTAAAAGGCGATGACAAACACATTTTTTTCTTGAAGTAGTGTACATTTAACTGTTTAGAAACCTAATTATTTTTTATTTTTATAAATGACTTATATTTTGACGTCTAGAAAAAAAATGCCGGATTTTTCAAAGGGGCCTGGGAGCTAATTTTTTTAAAAGGTTTCAAAGGTATAAAAACATTGTCAAACTTTATTTGCCAGAGGTTCGTCACTGAACCCAGGATTCTGACCTAACTGTATGATTTCCTTATTTAATTTGCCAATATCTCAGTTGCGCAGCCTGCGTGTTTAAAAGATTTAATGATTGTATGTCTTTTCTGATTTTTTAAGAAGCGTGTTTGCGTTGACTAATCTTATCATGAAACTTAGCCTGGTGTTATGCATAATAATGTATTAAATACTGTAATTTGATACTTCTATCAAAAAGAGGCATACAAAAGTATTATTGCATGTACAAGGAAACTAAATTGCACTTATACTTACTTCACTTTGTAAGGGCTACGAGCTATCACCAAGAACACTCTCGACTCGACCATATTATGTGTTCCACAACACTCCCCCTGTCAACTCTGCGGCTTCGCTCCACTACGAAAAGAGTTGCTAACATATTAAGGTAAAGCGAAAGTAGAGCGCGTGGAAAGAAACGGGAAACTACTACATCATGCGTTATTCCTAGTACAATCAAGACTCTTACCCCTAATTCCCTTACGCTTGAACACGAGCACGGGAGAAATCTTTACTTTACTTTATACTTAATAAAATTATTTCTTCTCAAGTACGCGTGTAACTTATTTTCTATCAAGACGCAATTAATGTGTAATATTTCATTGTTTCCCCATATTTGACTATGAAATTTCCAATCGACTTTTTTTAGTAAGTTACTGGTGTTCAAATCAATCAAATCTTATCGCAATAATACTTTGTCAAAATGTGGGCTGCTTTGTTTTTTGTTCAGAGTCACCAAGTCATTATTTGTTTGTATTTGTGTCTTAGTTTGGTTTTCAAGACGGATGTTTGAAGGTAAAATGCCTGTCAATCTGAAGACTGCTGGACAGAGGCGTTGGGCTTAGTGTTCCAGTAATCGTAAGTCATGTATTTTTTAGCTTAAAGTGTTTGTGCATGGCTTGATTTGGACCACACAGGTGAACATTATTCAGTGGTGGTCAGACTGATCGACCCCGCTGTAGCCAGTCTGAAGTCAGCTTCTCAGTTGGAGTTGGCTAGTTTCCCAAGAAGATTGTTTCTCGTTGTAACCTTTGCCGTTACCTTTTTTGCGTGTGCGGTCGTGTGTGACGCTCAGGTTGACTGAAAAGCTGTTTACAGTTCTCGATCTGGCTGTGGTGCCGTCCAGACCAGCAATTTTTACGGGTTTCGGGTGTTCTTGACTTTCTTGTGCCCTTTGGTTGTGAATGATTCCAGTTGGCCTTTGCTTTCCTGCATGGTGCTGTCCATTTCATGTTTCATATGATATATCAAAAAGGTAACCGTAATCAGTGGTATATTAACTCAAGACATCTTACAGCTACATACATTATATTTTGTACAGAGATGCTTCATATTGTTAAGTGATATCAGTGATACATTTTATTTTACTATTAACTCTTTTGATGGCTGTTTTGGAACTAAATCAACAAGGGATTCTATGATTTTAGCTACTTCACAGGTAAACTTTGCAACGTCATCCCATCTTTCAAAAAATACAGCCGAAGGTATGGTTTGGACATTACGGAATCAAGGTCACTTAAATAAGTTTAAAAATATTTAATAACTAATTTAAATAACAGGCATTACTTAATCCGATGTAGGAAGTAGACAAATGATTGCATGGTCATAAAAGTTTGGATAGAAGAAGAGAGATATTTGGGTTGGAGTCAGATAAAATGTGTCATGCACTCTGCAAGTTTGGCTGGACAGAGGGGTCCAATCGGTAAATACCATGCCGGATCTTGCGCTTGAAACACGACTTCCGATTCGTGTGTACTCTCATTATTTTGTTCGAACGTTGTTTCCTGTTTTGGTTGTGACGCTTTACACTTAATTATATCTTTTTACCTATTCCGAGGCAACTAGTGAAAAAATAATTTCCTGTTTGCGCTAGTTTTCAAACTAGTAGGACGAGTTAGCAATCTTCTTCTTCTTCCTCTTTAATTCTAAATAGCATCACCATCGTATCTTTGATACTTTGGAGGGGAACCAGCTCATTTCAAATAAAGTGTCTAGATAATAATTACCCGAAACACTCTTGAGCTGGCTATCTACTGAAGATTGATCACTCATTCTAACTCTAACCTTTCTAGGGAAGACTGTTCTCTCCAAGGTCTTTTGTGGTTAGTAAAGCAGAGTTTGCGACATTTTACATGTTCAAGAAAAAAGCTTATGAATATTTTAATTAGCAGTTTTTGCAGCCCCTAGAATAAACGAAACGTTTTTGAAATATGGTTTGACATTTTTTTTCATTGTGCATCTGTTTGAAAAACAACAAACAAGAAAACAAAAGTAACGGATAAATATTTCACACAAAACACATACATATACACTAAATAGATGTTTCTTCAAAGATTATTACGGAACAGTCTACGCATCTGTCTCAAATGCTTGTGTACTTGGCAATATTTACGTGTACATATTTTTAGATCTGATTGTTTCTTTCATTTGTTCACTGTAAGCTTGAACATAATCAACACGGATAGATTTTCATGCAGTGTATTTGAGATATTTACTTGAAATCTGAAGCGCCATCTTTTTTATATATTCAATGATGTGCCTGCACATACTATTCTATCCCTCAATCAAACACATAATCCAAATCAGTTGAAATTATTTAAAATCTATTTTGTATTCCCCTTCCTCCACTTTGTCAAGACATAAGTTTCAATAATGAACATTACACACACATTTGCTGTTACCGTGATACCAACTTGACAGGATTCTTTTAGAGCGTTACAAGAGTGTATAAAATGTAAAAGAGGTTGAACAAATACACCATTTTAATTGTTTACAAACTGGAATAAATACTTCAGTCAGAGCCAACGTGCTAAATGAATGAAAGACGACGAGGAAATGTAAAGTACGGAGTGTGAGTTTCCTAGTTTTTCCGGCTTCTTACAGTAGAAAGCAAAGCACAATCGATTTTTGACGGAGTTTTCATCTCAAGGGACGCACCATAGAACCAGACTCTATGCTACAAAAACACGTAAACTTGGTTTTTAATTTTCAAAATCTAAACAATTCTTTTAAAGTTATTGAAACGTCGTAAAACTTCGACATGAATTTATCTTACAAATGTCAATTTTTCGGCTAAAAAAAATCTTGATAGATATGATGAGTCAGCATCTTTTGTAGAAGGCTTTTCATTTACACAAAATCTGCATTGGTGACAATATTACATTACTCAGCGTGGTTTTGGACTTTCTAGATTCTAAAGCAGTATTAATACAATATCTTCCGCCGAAAATATTAAGCTCATTGGAAGATTTATGAGAAAATTCTTATTATTACAAAAAAACTCTCGAATAGAAAATATCAAAATTTGACAAGATATCCCCAAATTGATCACAAAATTGTTTTCCTGACTACAACTAAATAATGTTTTGCGTGTCTGATACAATGGATAGAAAAAAATATATAAATGTTTATAGCCCACATAGAGGAACGTTAATGCGGGAAATCCGTTTTTTGGGTCAATTTTGGGATATCTTGTCAACATTTGACGAAATTTGATTTCTTAGTTTTTAACTGTTTTTTTGTCAAAATCAAAAAAGTGGATTTTCTCATAAATTACCCAATAAATCTAATGATTTCGGAGTCAGATATTATACCAATGATTCTGACAAAATCTAAATAATGAAAAAAAAACGACTATTAGCAATTTGACACATTGACACCATCGTAGTTTTTGTGTAAAAAAAGAGCCCTTTACAAAAGCTGCTGACTAAGCATATCTATCGGGGATATGTTCTCGTCCTTTTGACAAAACGTTGACATTTGTAGGGCAAAATTACTGATACATTTTTAGGACGTTTCAATTACTAAAACTAAACTTTTCAGATGTTTGAAAATCAAAAAATAGATCCGCTTTTCTTTAGTCGGCCAGTATATTTTGCGAGAAAAATGATAACACAAGAAGGACGTAGTACAGCAGTGTTTGTACTATATCCGAACCATGGCTTTTCTTTTTGTTTTGCGAATGTTATATTCTGTTCGAATGGGCCCTGTTACCAAAGAATGGTTTCATAGTTTTGGGTGAGTATTTTTATTTTATGTAAAGATTACATGTATACACACGAAATGGCATGTATTTTTTGACACATACAGCGTGTTACATTCACATTCATATGAACATGAAGTTGTAGGAGCATTAAGCAGTGTTACAAATAAGGTGTAGATCGAGCAAATTTGACAATAGAGAAGCTCAGCAGTCTTGATAACTCCGTTTCAATTTTTTTGCCTACACAAGTTAACGACAAGATCTCAAGCACCCTACAATACGCACGAATTGCATTGCTGCCAGGATGCACACCTCGCTGAAACCGGATTTACTAAGTTTGGCAAACAATGCCGACTGAGTTATTTAGAGAATAGAAACCTCACTTGCCTAAGTAGAATCTCCTATTCTAAAATGTATAAGAAAAGTGAAATTAGACTCGAGCAGGATTCGAACCAGGTCCCTTTGGATTAGCAATCCTACATGCTAATCCTTGAATCATATGGTCCGATGAAAGTGGTAGTTAAAAAAGGTTATATGACATATAGCAGTTTAGAAAAGTTGCATTGCAGTAAGAATATCACCAAAGATGTGAAATAAAGTACAGACGAGCTGGTTTGTGTTACAAGATTTGGCGAGTTACTTCCGGGTCAACACAGTCAATCTGGGCTCTGAGGTGTGTAACGGTGTGTAACCCGGCGGTAATACAATCTTTGCCTACAATACAGACAAATTCGCATATTTCGCTAGTGACTATGTTATGTTTCAAGGTATCATGAATAACACTCACTAACACTAATCCCTCACCGGGTTGAGCTTCTTGTTAACAAAAAAGACGCACAATACAATATTGTTATATAAATCATATAGATCAAACATTCGGTAAATATGGTTTTCAATCCCCAACAAAAGCCACTTTCGAATGATAACGATGATCAACTACAGAAAGGATCATAGTTTTCATGGATGTCTTTTCAAGACAAATCCAATGAACTTGTTTTCATTTTGATGGAAGTGCCGACGAAGTACCGGTTAGTGCGACACATGACTGGTTTCAATCCTAAAGCATCAGAATGCTCTTGTTTGCGTATTTGTATACTTGTTGTATTGTTTTGACATTTTTAAAATTTAAAAAGCAACAGGGATTTCCTAAAAAGAGAAGGTATCAAAACACAAGTAGGGAATTATTTTTAACTACCCTCTAGATGAACATTTTGCCCTCAGGCATCGAAAGGCACATCTCATATGAATCTAGTAAAGAGAAATTCCGTTCACTTGGGAAAGTGCTGATTCAAATCGCAAAAGCATAATAGCTTTTTAAATCAGTTAGATGGTATTTTTGAAAAGGTGATCAATAGACAAAATAGTATAGTTCTAATTTAAGTGATTAAAATTATAATGTACTAATTTACACCCCAAAAGCTTAACTGCATGTTCCTAAAAACAACATAACAAAGTATCATATGTATTGAGTCAAAACTGTTGTTGTTATTTTGGTGTATCTTATCATAGCCCAAAAAACATAAATAAATAAACAGGCTTTCAATCTTATTATGTAGATTTACCAGACAAGCTAGATATCATAAGCTAGCTTGCATTAGATGAACTAGGGTGTCCCCAAGGAGGGTTGGTGTAGAACTCTTGTCGCCCTAATTGCCCAAATATGTAAATTACATGTAAGTGTGGTGGCCCCGGAGGAACATAACGTCTCTCACGCATGTTTTTCCAAATTCAGTCACAGACTCTGTCACATGTTTTTTGCTTCTCTCCAGTTGCTTAGTCGTTAACCCGAGGTAAATATTACCATATTGTTGTTGTTGCAAGGGCTACGCAACAATAATAACTGAACATATGATCGTGACACGTGACTATACTTTTCTTGTTTATATATTACATTTTTTGTTCTAATAAAATAATTCCCCGCCTATACCTTATTATTTTCGTACCATTTCGTCTTTTTTATCCTTTTTGTTTATGAACTAAATTAAGATCACGTTTCTTATAATAGTAAAAAGTAATGAAAGATTGCTGCTCAAACTAATGTAATAAAATTATTCATACCCATCTTCTTGTCAAGTTTATAGCTTTTCCCTAATCAAGTTCCCTCAAGGCAGCGATCAGAAGCACTAAAATTGTGGTCAAAAATAGCTATTTGAACATTTCAGCAATGTTTGTGATGTAAATAACGAAATCTTGTTATCTTATTTGATGCCCCTGGAAGAAGCCTGTGAGTTCCTATTCAAGTCTTTTTAAATCGATGCCATGCACTTTATTCTCAACAGTTATTATGAGTGCAAATAAGAATTTTGTGAAGATATTTGTAAAGCGACGGAATAAAAATATGAATAAGACATATGAAAACTGTTCTAAAAACCATTCACATTGGCAGTGATGTAACGTAAACTTGTTCAAAAATCGCTGTTGACATAACAGTCTGATGGGGAACTATCTTTTGATGAACGTTTTGTTTAGAACCTTTTTACTTCGTTATGTTCAACATATTTAGGGGTTGTTATTCAAGTGTTAGATTCAATCTCCGAGTGAGTAGTGTCAGCTTTCAGTAATGGTGCTCTTTAGTCCGCCGCCGGAAAAAGCCTGGATATTTCTAGCTATAGGGCTGCAAGGCCGTGTTTGGTCTTATGCGGGGCATTTCAGAACGATATTTGATCTTTTGTTTCGGGTTTTTGACAACTTTTGGTGACACTTCATGTTTCTGTGAGGAATAAGTCACAGTATGTGTATATTCTTATACTTAGGGGCTGTGGCGAGTATGTTCTATTTGAGTTTCGACACTGGTGTCATGTTTATCTCCCACTCGTTATTTGTGAGAGTGCTTGCGTATCTGTGGCTTTCATATCACCAGCATTTTAAAAGGAACCACAAATAAACATGAATGACATTAAAACTGTCTTCAGTACAACTCTTCGATCGCACAATATTCTTACTCAACCCGCTCAAGTCGGAATTCTGTTCATGTTTGCAATGATGGAGTTGTACCGAATCGCTTTCAGAGAGATAATTGAGCTCATCAACCAAGCGGCAAATCTAGCTATGACAAACTGTCATGTGTGCCATTCTTTTAGAGGAAGCGGTGGCTGAGTGGTTATCATTGTTTGACGCAGTAGGCTGCCATTCGTTTGTGTGTGGGTTCGAGCCCCGTCAGTGGTTTGGATTTTTCAATTCCCCACAGCTCAGGAAAGCTTGAGGTAATGACAGTAAGTATTTTAAATCGAACCATATTGGTTGTGAGTGGAATTATTCACATCACATGTCACTATATGCAGTTTAAGTATTTACTTCTTCATCATTACCTTAGACTTGATTATTCCGATGTAATAGAATAGACTGTTGGAAATGCTTAGTCAGCAATTCTTGTAATTGTTTAAAATATATACCAGCTGTCCGGAAAATAGTGTTACCATTAAACATGCTTTTATTTTTGTTAGAACACATACCAAACACAAAACCATTGATATTAGTCATTCATCAACTCATGGCATTTATTAACATTTTTGAATTATCTCAAAATATGCATTAACAAAACAGTTACATAACATCTCAGCTTTGACCGTTTTCACAGATATTCTGTCGAACCACACTTTGAACACTTTGCAACCCACCGTAAAATACTCCTTTTACTCGGCGCATTAACAGCGGTGGACTGTTTCTTTAAAAAAATGTTAAACTGCTTCACATAGAGCGACCTTGTTTTCTTAAATGACTTTGTTATTAAGTACACCTTTACAACAAAAGTCCGTTGCACAGGAGTGAAGTGTTTCAATATGTTCTTGTTGGTTGGCTACAATTGCGGCTTTTCGTTTTGGTTTATAAAATGCCATGAATAAATCTTTCTTCGTGTAAAATCTTTCTTCCTTTCAATCATGGTGCAATTTGGTGCAGAAACAGAAAAGCTGCCTCTTGAGTCTCTGTAGCTTTGTCCTCTAAGAACTTTCTCTTGTCTTCCTTTGCAAAGTTCTTGACAGCTCTGTTCTTCCCTCTTTACATTTCTGTATTAGTTCTTTTTTCCTCTTCCATAGATGTCAGGATTCTTTGTTTAAGATCTGTCTTTTCCTTTATGAGTTTCCAAGTGTGATCACTTATCCATTGCTTCCTCGAAATTTCCTTATATCCAAGAACTACCTCACTAGTGTTGATGAACTTATCCTTCACTTTTGTGTAATACTCATTGAGATCATCAACACGAAACTCATTCAAAAGGTGAAAACGATTCGAGAGCCTGACAAAAACTCTTCCCTAAGTCTTGGCTACCTGAGTTTCATTGAAGTGAACAATCTCTGCGTTGCGCTTTTCTTGACCCTTTTCAACTTTAGTCAAAGCTTACACAAAACAAGATTGTGTTCGCTTCCAATAAACATACTGTTGATAAGTATTGTTTCGGGATTACATGAAAACAACATTTTTGAACTTTAAGCTCTGACATCAAAGAAATGAATTAATTTGATAGTTGTTGAGACATTTTTCTGATGTTCTGATGAAAAAACTTAAATCACAAATGTCAAATATTGTCATATTTTGTCAAGATATCAAAAATTCGACTACAGAAACAGATGTCCCGTCTTAAAATACTCTTTAAACATGTTTTGCATGTCTGATTCGATGATTTTGAATCGAAAAAGCAAACTATCCGTCATCTTGAATTACTTCCCTTTTAGCACACTGCTAATTTTGAAATTAAGCGTATACCCCCGTACCGACTTAAAACCTACGCCAATCAAAATATTAATTGTAAAAAATTGTAGCTGCGGACTTGGTGATTTGGAACTCCTTTTTTGTCGACAAATAAAATCTTAGATAAGTCAAAATTCATGACGATGTTTCAAAATGTTTCTCTCGCCTTCGGTAAGCTTTAGACAAATGCACACATTTGACTTGTTTTTTTGCGTAACTTTTGGCCTCAGTATATTTGTCAGCGCCTGATATTGACTGTTTGCTTCGTGACCCTGGTTTCCATACCGTCTCGATAGAAAACTGACATCTACAGGCGTTCTCAAAACGGACAACGCGGGAAGTATACCGGCGCCACTAATTTTGAAATGGGAGCAATTGTTGTGTATACTTACCTGGTTTAAATATGATTACTAATACTCAATTCATAAACATAAATTTCCTCTCAATTCTTACGATCAAAACTGGTAGCTAGTGTAACAAAGTTATAGTAGAACGTTGGAGATTTGCTTGAATAAAATATGAAATAAAACTAAAAGAATGCATAACATAATTTCCTTTTTTATAAACTTTTCACATGCATGAGACAATGTGCCGATTGTCCGAAAGAAATAACACTGGCACTAAACTGATTTATATCAGAAACAGAAACATACGAACTTGGAATAGTGCCGGATCCAGGATATCGGAACTGGGAGCCTAATGACTCATTGTGTGCGGGCGTCGTCCGCTTATAGCACTTCAAAGCTCGTTCGATAATACCTGCCCTTTCCAAACTTATTGAGCAATCAAAATCTACTCAACAATTAGACGTGTAATATGCATTAATCAGTAAGTTACCGGGTTCAATGTTGAAGGACAATTTTCTTAACAAATGCGTGTAAATATTGAGAAAATCAAAAGGAGAAGATTTAGCTATGACAAACTTTCCTGTTTCAAAGCATCTCGATACTGTTCTGCGTCATATAAAATATCGTATCACAAATTTGCGGCAGTGCCTAAACTTCAGCAGCTCAGTATACAAAACAAACACATCCGAAACAACGTACATTAGTCTCTTGAACAATTAGTTAAAACATACAGAGTCACCAAGTCGACGTTACCTGTCAGTAAATTACTCATCAGATTTGGATATGAAAAAAGAAAGGGTTACAGACGTAAATTTGGAGTCACCGCGATTTCCTGGTTTACAAGCGATAAAGTTTTAAAAGCTAATGTAAGCTATTGGTTATAGAATGTACTGCCGATTTCACTTAACTTTTTCCGTGTTCTTAATCCTAATATTCAATTAATTCTTGAATGCAGTGCGCTTCAGCAAAGAACTAAGCATTAAAACCTAAATTTGTTTTTATTTTGATACTTACATGAGCATGAGGATCTATCAGACATGATTGTTGACGAGCAGCAGGATAGGCGGAAATGTACTAAATATCCGTATAAATATAATTCGTGTACCGACATTGATAAGTAAGCACATTGTTCAGACTCGACTGTTAGTCTATTTCCAATGTTTAATCAAAGCCAAATATTTTAGATATTCGATTTGTAATATCCGGAATCAAAGAGTATTGAAATTGGTTGTTAGCGTGCTCTTTAAACCTAGATTGAAGTCACTGGCTTGCGTGACCTTTTAACTTTTAACTTAAAATGTTTTCAGGATAGACGCGTGATGCTAGACATGCGATATTTATACAATAACAGTAAAAACAAATAGTAATCATGCATAAACAATAGAAAAGATATCAATAACATTTCATTTCCGACATCCACACTTATAATGAATAAATCTTACAGAGACAAAACGTGGAAAGCCAAACTTTTCTGAGAAATACGGGGACTGATTATTGATTATAACTTAGTTTTAATTTAAGGTCTTAAGAACTCTACATAATCTTGTTGGAAATCTTAAAGCCACAAGTAATCAAAATTGTAAAGTCGAAACATGTTCCACAACATTAATTAAGTCACACTGACGTTTAGTGAATTCATTTTGTCACATAGCAAATGATCGTTTACGACGAAATAATATTTTTCTCGTGGTTTCATTAATGCTTTTTCTTTCTTACTGTTTCATGAATTTAAAAAATGAATGAATCTTTCATAATATGATTTCGATTACATTTTTGATCACAGTCATGATTGTATTACATTAACTATCTCTATGTGCTGTTCACATTTTCTTCTAACTGTCTACACACACTCTTTTTTTCCTAAATTTAAGCGACAATCTGGTTGCTTTCCTAAAAGACTCACATTATCTTTATAAGTTATTCTTTTGTTTGGCCAACTGTTTCATTAATGAATTTCTATTTCTTCACTATCATTTAGCAAATTATGATGTTTTATGCTTGCGGTTACTGTCTCGATTCGTCACGAGGAACGACGAAAAAAGCAGAAATCATCTTCAATCATGGTGAAATTTGTACACACACGTTTCCAATCATTGGGAAATCAGGAGTATAGTAGAACCCTGACTTGAGAAACAATTGCCGCATATGGATTTGTAGATGGTCATCCTGTTTTATTTGAAGTCGGATCCAAGCCCAGCCAAGCAAAAAGAGTTCGTTAGAATACTGGCATAGTTTACGATTTTGGCATATCATTTATGATCGGGGACAGATTGTATAGTCTAAGTAAAATGTGTGGCACAGGGATGGGTTATTTTGGTTGGTATCTTGTATGTAATCGATTGACTGTTTTAAAGTAACGTGCCTCTCATGGGAACTGTTTTTTTTTAGACAATTGTCCATCAATAACTTGCAAGAAAACCAATTTGCATAACAAGTGTTGTTATACCTGGCACGTTCCTGTCGCCGTTAAGGACTTCTCCCACTTTGTTTGAGATGATGACTGAAAGGATATCCAGCAAATCGGATTGAAATACAATGATCACTTTAAGAAGACATCATTTAACAAGAATGTCCTCTACTTCTATAACTACTGCCTTATAGAGATTGTTAAATATTTTAAGAAGCCTGTTAAATGATATTTAAGGGGAAAGATTCTATAAGATTTAAGCAGAAATATGTTATCTTTTAGTTTTCAGGGAAAACAAATATTTTCCCGATAGAGCTTGGACAGCTTTGCAATTTTTCGGAAAAATAAGGTATGTATCACAACATATTTTCATCTTCGGCTGTAGAACTGTCGAAACTGTTTATGTAGAGATGATATTAGTGCGTTTACAAGAGTTCGGTACTTAGCTGTAGCAACTGCTTATATGTTGCCCAAGAATTATTCAATTGTACGGTTGAGAATGTTAATAAACCTTTTTATCACATAAATGCAGATCATTACTCTACAAATATAAACAAGTAATAAAAGATCGCGGCTCAAAATAAAATGATAGAATCATTCCAAGCCCATTTATTCTACAACGTTGTAGCCCTTTTAAGGCTAGTCAAATGTCCCCAAGACAATGGTCACGAGCACTGAAAGCTTATATACACAAACAGCTATTTGAACATTTCAACAATGTTTGTGATGTAAATAACACAAAAGTGTTATCTTAATCTATGCCCTTGGTAGAAGCCAGTGAGTTCCAAGTAAAGTCTTTTAAAAACGATATCTTGCACTAAATTTTCTCAACAGTCATTATGAGTGCAAAAGAAGAATTTTGTGTGTGAAGATCATTATAAAGTGACATAATAAAAATATTTACAAGATTTATGAAAACAGTGCTGAAACCATGCAAATTGGCAGTGACGTAGCGTTGCAATTTTTAGGAAATAGATGTAGGTTGATATGATAGTCCGAAGGGTCAATACCTTTTGATACGTAGAGTTTTCCTTTTTTTTCATTTTGTACGTACATACCATTTACTAAGTGTACTTCAAGTGCTATTTTCAAAAGATAAAATGTAATGCATTCCTATAAAATTCGTTAATATATTGAGAGTGTAGAACATTATAAATGAGAAACACGTTTTTTTCCTTAGTGAAAACAAAAATCCTACCCCATTCGCTATGAATACAAAACGAAATGACCGGGAAATCATACTTGGCATCACACTCACATCTCTGACATCCCCTGATCTCCCCTAGACAAATTAATTAACCCATACAGGTTTGGAAGCGTCTTATGAGCCTAATTCCTTTAATCCTGTCAGACAGTAGAAGGTAATGATCGTTTTAAATAAGAGCCAATTCTTGGTGTATTTCACTTACTTACTTAAGTGAGGATGCCCTACTGCTCCATTAAAAAGATGAAATTAAAATAAGATTAAAGCATAGTGCCAACTATATAACTGTATTGTTTAACAAATGATCAATTGATGATAGGAACCTTGTTTTTCAATTTTATTTTTTATTTTTCCTTAACTTGTTTTTGAAGTAGGTGTATAAGTGTTTGTGAAAATTTAATGTTAAATGTGTCGCTGTCAAAATATGTGTTTGCTCATTTCTAATTCTTCAAACTTGGTTCCTTTCATCAGCACTTCCATAAAACCTCACAGAGTTTAGTCGGTAAGATCTTTAACAAGTGTCTAACAGTTTTTCGCTTGATCGAATTTACGTAACAAAAAAAATCCAATTCACATCCATATTTCATATACCCAATTCACGAGTATTCATTCAATGAGTAGACTTGTCTGTCGAAATGCGATAATCATATCAAATAGCAACACGATCAGGTTTAAAAGAAAAGCCTAAGAGAAAGAAAACCATCACCTATATGTGAATATTGAAATTCCTTTATGAAACATAAGGGAATTTTAATATTCACATAAAGGGGAATTTTGTTCCCTCTCATACAAATTACTGAAATGGGTTATACCCTCATGCCTCGCCTGTCATAACGTAACTAACTACAAAAGATTGGTTGATTATGTATAGATTTATGCGTATTGTGTTTATTTGGAGCATTCAGGCAATCTATATTCCTGTCAAATTTCAAAGCCAATAAGAACCGTTTAAAACTGTTCTTATACCTGTCAGTATCTACTTTTACAGTTTAGCTGCTTGTCAAATTGATGTAATGTTCATTTTTTTCCGTCTTGACTAATTTTTCAGCCAATACCCATGGCCAGATAGGCGAGCCCAGATAGGCCAGCCATTTCATAACGTAATCAATGACAATAAATATTGCAAAAATAAGTTCTTACTCGCCCAAACATTGAACCGGATAACTAGAGTAAGTATTCGTCTCTGTCTTAGCTTGCAACCAACATCTCAATCACAGATCAACCTATAGCGATTGACCCATTTGTTACCCAAAACTGAGGCCTAATAACAGAAATGGAAACTATTGTCGCCCTTGTAAGTTTATGTTGACGATTAATTCTCAAATCGCAAATTTATCTTTTTAGATTTTAAGAAAAGAATATAAATGAACCTTTATCTGGAAACTTAAGACCAAAACATGACAATAAGTTCATAACAAACGGCATAGGATATGTTTCGTTTATGATAGTATCATTTGTGCATTAATATAAGTAGACTAAAGTCTTGTGATAAGGATCATTATTGAAGATTATGTATAAATATCACGAGACCATGCCTGTATAATTCCAGTCTTTCATTATTATTCACAAAAGTCGATTGGGGTATCGCAGACTGACCTACTACGAAAAATTAGGAATACAGTTATACATAAGAGATAACTTTTGTTTTTCGTAAGATTGATTTTTCACCAAGAATAGCATATAAATATTTGTGTGTGTTCTTTAGTATTCATTGCTGACCTAATTGTTCAGCGTTGTCTTTTATTTCTCCGCTAGAAAATCGCTAATCAAAATCCGATGAAAAAGAAATTGGTGACTTTGGTTGAAATTTTTTTTTTAGTTCAGCGTATATAGTAAAAACGTTGCCTTTTTCAGTTCCGCTGGCAATTGCCGTTCCTTATTTATCAGCAGTTTTTTTTTGACAAACTATGTTTTTATGTTCCTTATAGTGTTTTCTAACCATATATTGCAAACAATAAGATTTTATATTTGAAATCGACCCGTACAGGGGCCTTGACCAGCGGTATATTAGTTAGAATTACATCATTTCAT
>JAUUEB010242934.1:0-13400 GCA_032362205.1 Clione limacina | reverse complement strand
GCAGTTGAATTACATTGTAAAAACATGCAACTTTCGTGTACAGTTTTCCCATGAAAATGTTAAAGTATATTATGTGAGTCTCACTATGTATAAATCATACTTTTACTCATTTGGGTTTGTATGATTGTCTCTCCATTTCTAGATCTCTCTTCGATTCATTGAAAGAAAAAAGATCCTTAATTTGTTTTAATATGTGGAATTTGCGTCTTTTAAACACATCTATCGTTATCAGCCCGGAGTGTATACAAACACTGCACGAGATCGTCAAACAGACAGACATCTACCCTGTCAAAACAAAGTCTAAATACCACGTGATGTTCACGATATGATCAGTTTGGTCATTAATTTTGTAGTGGTCCAACCCTACAAGGTTCACACGTTTATTCAGCTTAGATACACTGGTTATACATAAGAGCATAACAAACAATCATTAAACGATGAAGTCAAAAATATCAGAAGTTAATACATCAAAAGCAATTAAGAATACTAAAATTAAAAAAGTAGGATACTTGCTACAAAAAAACATATGCCATTTACAAAGCCAATAGATGAAAATTAATTTGAAAACATGAATAAACTAAAAACATGAGTACTCAGATAGAGTACAAACCCGACACTATGTAACGAAAAAAAAGAATATTAACATGAATTTGAAGATTCTCTGTAAAAAAAAGAGCACGATGTAGAACGATCATAGATAGGAAAAAGAATAGATAATGAAACGGAACACATTTAATATTTCTTTTACATAAACCAATCAACACAAAAACGCAGGGACGGAAAACGCAACCACGACGAAGCAATCTTATAATCTACAACGAAATATTTAATCGCGACGAAAGGTGTGAAAGCATTGGAACTGTCCGTTCTGTCGCAAAATTTGATTTACGTAAGGGAACCATTTTGTTCAGTAATATGGCGCCCTGACAGAAAGTGTCATTGGAACATATAGTTAGTAAAATACTTTAAATTCCCTTACTCTGTCAATTGTTAACAAATATTGATGGAATTAAATAGATATTCTTATTTTATTGATTAACAACATCTTACCACATTTAACGTCTATTAGTTGTATATTGTTTAGTTATCTGGTTCACAAACAGATAAACAGACAGACACGGTCGTCTCATACCCTCTACGAGTATGTAATACTCGGTGTCGCGAACTAGTGGACCTAGAATTACTACTTAAGGCCTATTCAAATATAATCTTACACCTTTTTGGGGTTTGTTGACCCCCTCCCCCTTCTTACACCTTTCTTACATTTACCCCACCGCGTAATATATTTTTGAAAAATGGAAGGGTAAATAGTGCTTTTAGAGCTATTTTAAGGTGGGTAGGGGACAATTATGAAAAATGGAAGCAATATGGCGCATTTTAAAGCTATGTTAACGATGATCGTGGCAAATTATTCAAATATTGAAGCTTAAATGTGTATTATAAAGCTATTGTGCGATCAGAAAGAGAAGAAGAAAACACCACTCAAGGTCCGGTGGGGTGTAAGCCAAATGATGCATTTTAGAGCTATGCTAAGTTGGGTCATGGACAATTTTGAAAAATAGGATTTAAATAGTGCAATTTAGAGCTATATGAAGGCGGATCGCGGGAAATTTTGAAAATGGAAGGTAAATGGTGTATTTTAAAGCTATGTTAAAGAGGTCAGGGAAAAATTTAAAAAATGAAAGATCAATGGTGCTCTTTAGAGCTATGTTAAAGGGGTCAAGATTTTTTTTTTAATTGAAGCTTTATGGTGCATTTTAGAGCTACATTAAGCAGGGACGGGGCAAATTATTCAAAAAGTGAAGCTTGGGGACTGATAAGATGTAAGATTATATTTGGATATACCCCCCCCTCCCCAATTCTTACCCTTTTCTTACAGGGGTCTAAGACCCCTCCCCCTCTTAGGCGTAATATTATATTTGAACAGTCCCTAATAGGAAAGCATTGCAAATAATGTGCTCTTTCGAAAATTAATTTCAATAGGTCGTACTATTTCGACATGGAATACTGACACACAGGCGCGTAGACAGTGATTCAAAAAAGGGGTAACATTGTTAAGTAACAATCTTCGATATTATCAAAGCTATGGCCACGAACGGACACAATTTTTGAGATTTTGCAAATTTAGAGCATTTTGGATCTCGAATGGGGGAGAAATTAAACGCTACGCGCCAATAGTCTTAGGTATGACCATTACAAGGATTCCAATAAGACACGAAATAACGAACATATGATTTACGAATCGCTTCAACAGGAACTGAATTTACAATATTAGGCTTCGTACCAGTAAGGGAACGTTTAAAAAACATATTTTTCTATATGCAGGTGTAGAAAGAAATCAATTTGAAAAAAGTGTTTTCTGCTAACAAGAAGAAGGTTAATTGATGATTTTTTTTACCATTGGGGTATCATAACACCTTCATGAGTATTTCATAAGGGGAAAATCCAGTGAAGCTAATCAAAATAGAAGAAGACCTATAACTACCACCCTCAAAAATATGTATTTTCGAATCTCGTATTTTCTAAGCATATATCAAATAACCGTTTAACTAAAAACTAGTCAAACATGCATTTGAAATGTGAATCCCTTACTTGTCGAAATTTTTCGGGTTTATGCTTTCTTTCTCTGTTTTTATTATTGTTTTTGTGTTTTTTCTTCTCTTTTCACGCAATCAAAAAACAGACGTCAATATTGTCTAACTATACGATACACAGACACACGCTCAATACCAGGTATAACCATGTTCATGGCAAAGATCTCCTGACTTTACCAGATTCCCTGGAACACTTTTTTAAGTGAGTAAGGGGCGATAATCTTATTATTTATATTTACAGTGGTCAGGTTATCTGGCGTAAAACCTACATAATAAACATAGAGCTGCCTAGAGCTTGGGTGGCCTTCCGACAGTTATCGTCATTTTTTAAACAATATTTTCCTTGTCATCTCTTAGTTCTACCACTATGGCACTTGTTTAGGAAGTTATCTCAGGAGTGGTCGTCCTTGGGAAGAAAAACGAAAATAGACGAACGAAGGGGGAGTGCTCTTCATGATAACGACGTACGTCGTCAGGTATCTGAAACAGATCTGATTGGTTTAGGATTGCACGTTAAACAAATGTTGCTCTCATACTGACACGCCCTCTGCTCACAACCCACTTAAATGCAAAATAAGTTTTGCTTTTAAAGAGCCGGTACTTATATCACAATTACAATGGAATTTGAACATTATTTAAGAATATTTTTTTCAAGTTTTCAACGCATCAAGTACAATATTATATGAGCCAGACTACGCTTCCCAAATATTGTATAAATCACACTTTAAATATGGTAAATAAAGGATTTCTGACTGATCGTAAGAAAAAAAAAGTTGTTTGTTTTGAAAAAATACGAAAAAAACAGAATTTGAAAAAATATCATTTTATTTATAAGGAAAAATGACTTAATTTGAAAAGGGGTAGGTTGAGCTAGGGTGATATTGGGGCGCAAAGAGGGGGGTGCAAATCTCCAGTCCCCTTTTTCAGAATCCTGGTAATTCCCCTGTTCCAAAAGTGTCTGAATATCAGGTTTGACTTTAAACGCACCTATGAATTATAGTCAGGCGTTTAGAACATGGAATCAAACAAGAAAACGATTCCGGCTAAATGTCAATTGGCGCTGTATAAGACATCCCTTTCCCTTTGTTTTATCTATCCCCGCATTCAAGACCACCACCCCTTCCCTGAACACGCCTAACTTTGCTTGACTTAAGATGTCCTGAGTTTTGTTTGAAAGTCCCCCTTGGCGAGTTATGACACTAAGTTGGGACAAAGGTTAATTTTGACACTTTATAAGAATATTATTTACGCGTAGTTTATATTTTCAAAGCAGACGCCTGGGCAGTGTTATAAGGATTGAATCCATTGTCTAAGATTAAATAATATCACACTCAAGTTTGGATTTAGACGATTTATAAACGAGTTTCATCTTGTACAGACATCATACCTCTGTGTTCTACCAGTGTGAGAAGTACAAAGACTTACGAGGATCCAGTTCAAAAGACCAAATTCAATTTTTGGTAAGGAAAATAGTTGATTATGATCTGTTTGATTTCATTTTATTTCAACTTGATATTTCGTTTATCTATTTTGGAAATTCACTGTATTTCAGCCATTATATGGTTGTTCTAGTAGGAGACTTTTGCAATAAATACTTTTAGTTGAATATTATTTTTTAAACAAAATAACAATACAATATTATTGATCTAGGTTAGTAATAATAAGTGAACATTTTTTCAATAAACAAATAAATGTAAAAGTAATCTTCAAAACTGAGATACACAATGAGTAAGTGTTATTTTGTTAAAATTCGATTATTTAAGGATTTAAATACACATATTTGAAAAGAAGTTTTAGATTCTGCACTTGAAAATATGTATTTACTAATGAAAAAATAGTAAAAATTCTTCTTCTTTCACTTTGATTTCGTATTATTCTAAATCAACTTATTATGTTTTTTTAACTCTTCGGTTCATGATGTTTATTTAATATTCTTTGCTTTTATTTTCAAATTGTGTAACGAAGATGAAGCTAACTTTGAATAGTTGTTTATTTATGACATTTAGAACACTATCATGACAAAGAAGATGTGCTAATCCTTAGCCATTTAAAAGCATGGGAATCACTTTTCATTTTCGATATCTTCGTTTAAAATTTGGAAAACCATCAGAAAGAAAAGACAAAATAACAATAAGAAAATGTTTAAAGAAACAATTTGAACGATTTTTTAGGAAAATATATAATTTTTAATTTAAAAATTTAAACATGTCTATTACTTAATTTCAACTTTCTTTTCTTTTACATACTTGTTCTCGTAAAATCAATAAACAATCATACTGAAGTGAAGTTATATTAACGCTTGTATCATTTTTACCAATGTTTATGATTTATTTTGATATTATGTTGATATTTCAAACCATAAGCATGATGGCTGATTGATTAAGGCGTTCATGTATGAAAGTAGAAGGTGTGGTGTTCGAATCACGACTATGTTACATCTAAGGCTTTTTAAATAAGGGATATTAGCAGCTGTCTCGCCTGGTGTTTAGCATTAAGATACTTTTGTTATGACTGGTCGGCCCTGTGACAGTATACAATGACTAGGTAGAATGTATCAATAATTCTACACTTTACAGCATCTGTGTGGCAGCATTGACAACTAATTGAGTAGCAACGTCGACGATATGTAATCCTAACTGTTTGTCGAGACGTTAAACACTTAACAAAATTCGCAAACATCTGACTATTCAAATATTTCGATATATAATGATAAATACACAGTTTGAGTGATTAGAGATTCATATCCTAAAATATTTTGAAAGATTTCGTTACTACGAATTTAAATTTTAGAAGCAAATTCTACATTAAAAGTTGGAAGTTTACAATTTGACACAACCGGTATGCATATAATAGTTTTACAAAAAAAGTTTTTTCTGTATTTAATTTGAAACCAACAAAATAGAATTAAGTTGAATTGTTGAAAAGTTGTCCCAGTTTAAAACTGTAACTTTTTTACCCTATCACTTTGTTTTTCGTGCTGCCTTTTTCTTATTTAAAAAAAACTGAATGTTAATATTTTAATGTTTGTTTCCCAATTTGCTGTAGAGAGCGTCCTGGATCAAATAAAGTTGAATTGAACTGAGCTGTCTTGATAGCTAATAATCTTCTGAAGTTCGGTAGTAATAACTTGTGAGGGCGAAATGAAAAAACAAAACTTTGAAAAGAAATGTTAGTTTGTAAGGCTGACAATGACGAAAAAGAAAACAATTTCGAACAAAAACCAACAGACAAAATTGTTTAACATGATTTACGGGACAAACACCCTTAAACAAAAACTAAATGGGGAATTAATAGTAATACCATTTCGTCCTATATCAAACAACAACATGATTTCAACCTGATGTTCATATGCATGTTTTTAGATTGTGAATCCGGTTATTCATTTATTTTACAGATTTATATTATTTCCACAACTAGTAACAAGTTATGCACAACAATCAAGAACAAAGTGACTACGCACATAATTTGTCTGATAATTGAAAATAAAACTACCCGTTGGGACTTAGGCTCCATGGACTTAGGCGACTACTAGTAGTGAAATAAAAAGGCGGGCATTTGGTGTTTAAAAGGTCAAGTGATCATATCGACATAGATAGAGCGTTAGTTTAAGCGATCCAGGTAGACTTATAAAACTGATCAGCCAATTAACGACATGGTCAGGTGTCACAAGTAGCTATTCCCTGGTCAAGACATGTCACCTGACTGATCGTGGGCGGATCTTTGACCACCTTGGTCCACCTGTCATAAGCTTGACCCGTCGTCGATTCACGGATCCTGTAATAGAGTTGATCGCAAATCATAAAAGAGAATTAATGGACCACTTTGTGAAAAGACACATTTGATGACAAGGGTAGTTGCCCTTTATTAGCCTGAAGCTGACCAATAGACCACGCCTATTTAGATAACCGGACTTAACTGTAAATGTGACTGTCTCATGATCATTAGATTCATATCTTTGGCTTTGGATACAATAACTGTCAAAACGTTAACGGATACACGCAGAATTGAGATATTTATATGTAAGTGACTTTTCATTTTATAGAATTAATTAATTGTGTGAACGCTTGTTCAAATCCAAGCCTTTTTAAGTTGATTGAAAACAAGTTGTATATATTTTAACACGAGGCCCATAACTATACACAATTTTGAAGTACAATTATATCAAATTATATACAATAGTCTAAAGCAGGAGGGTTTTAAGATTCAAGTATCTAGGTTATTTAAAAAGGAATGTAATTTTACTTTGTCATTTTTGTAAGCTGTTTTTGATAATTGTTCTATTTTTTTTAAAGCAAGTCACAAAGTCAGCTTTTATATACATCAATCTCATACATCAATAATATTAAACATTTTTACACATGGTACTTCTTTCAGCTGCCATAACTCCGTTTGTATTGTTGATAAATTATATAAATTTTATAAATTCTTCAAGACGTCTTTTTTTGTATAATATAAATTTCATAAATATAAGTCAAACTTTTTTCAAGATATTGATATTTTATAATTCACAATACTTTTTGGACTTGAAATTCTAATACATTGAAATATCACGATTCACATGTATTTTGTTGTTCTCTTTCAGGCGAAGATCTGATCCATATAATACGAAGTTGATTTCATTATCAATTGCTTTGTGTGTGTTGTCTTCATCAGCAGAGTAGACCATACAACTCAACTTTTTACGAGCAAATAAAATAAGAAATTTTTGAAGACTAACCGAAATTTTGACGCTACATCTTAAAAACACAAAAACAGGATTTTCAAAAACAGGATTTTCAAAAACAGGATTTGCATCTGACTTGTAGAATCATAGTCCAAATATCAAGAAGAAGAATGTGACAGTTCGTAACATTCTTTTCTTTTCTGGTATCATTAATTAAAGTTCCAAGTAAAAAATTGTCAAAGAACAGTACCAACATTCAACATGCAAGGATTTCGGTTACCATCAAACCATCTGAATATTACGTCACCATTTTCAGTGCTCCCGTATGGCTCTCCACTGTTACCATCGGGATATACATCACACTTTAGTCCAGCAAACAATAACAGCATCAGCAACGCTAGCAGCAGCAGTGGTCAGTCTTTTGATGTGTCTCGACTCTCCTCCATTATGTCCAGAGAAGGAGACAGGACAATGCGAAGTCCTCTGTCCTTATCTCACCAACATCATCAACTACACCAGCATCCATCAGGCTTCCCGGCGTCTTCTAGTCTTCTCATGTCACAGGTCGCTGCCGCTCAGGTGAGTCAAGTTTCAAGTTGTATTCAACTCAAGTACATAATTTGTACATAAGCGTATACAGCAAAATACAAAACAATCAAGTAAATGCAAAAATATACTGACAGAAATTACATTTGAAAATAAGCAAAAATACAAAAATTAAAGTAGGTTACTTGCTTTAAAAAGATAACTTATACAATATACAAAGCCAGTACAAAGATATTTATAAGAAATGATGAAGAAAAAATATGATTCATTTAGTGGATAATGATTATTCATGTTGTATGAACACTAGGTGTTTGATGGACATTTCATACATTTGAGCATATATTGGTGTACTTGTTAACTATAATACACTTTGGACAGCACAACAATAGTGTGAAATGGTAGTAGTGTGATGAAAGAGTCAAAAACATAGTTACAATAGTTATAAAGCAATGTTTTGCTTTAAGGTAATACTTAATTGAAACTCGGAATCTCTCTCAGTCTGTGTGTGAATGTGAGTCTTGTCGAATAATTTATTTTAAATCTTTCTAAAAAATATAGATATCGAATTGAACATATCCGGAAATTATTTGAAATGGAAATGAACACTGCACTGTACGACGTTTAAAATGTGCAACACATATCAACACCAAAGTGAGAAGTTAATTAACCATGAAGGTTTTCAATTATCTGCGCTTAAATGTCTTATTACCTTTATCCCGGAATGCATCTATTTCAATGCTTTTTTATAGTTAATTGGGCTTAACAAACTTCTTAGAATCCGTAAGAAATTTTTTTAGTGATAAATGTAACATTCATTGTTATGAAATGAAACAGCTTTAAGATAATCCAACCTTTTCCAGGCATGTGTATATATATAACCATTGACATAAAACAATTTCGAAATATAATACGATTCAAAGTTCTAGTTTAAATGGAAATGCCAAGAAAACATTAAGAATAAGAGCCGAAGAGGAAATTATATGTCACTTCAGAAGCGACATTTGCGCCATGACAAAATTACATTTTATCGAACAATATATGTCACGTGTTTATTGACTGTCTAGCATTATACTACAAATTACTCAGCATTTCTAAATCTAAAGTTCGAGAGTCTGCGAAATTTAAAACTAAATTTAGAAATAACATGGTGGCGACAAATTAGTCAATTTACAAAAAGTGTCTTCGTCAGAGCAGAAAGCCGACGAACGACTTATGTTATTAATACGATTGATCATTAGTTGTATTATTTATTAATTTGTTCATATATCTATAATTTATCATTTTTGTATGGGTATATTTCCTATCAGTTGAATTTTTAAATGAAAATAATGCATTTGACTTTGTAATTACTCAAACTTTGATTTTTTTTAAATTCACATCTTAAGCTTGCCTTTTAGGAACAAACTCGGTAATGAAGACAGCTCATTAGTTAATGGATGAGTGAATAAAAACAAGCAATAGATGAACAGATAAATAGATAACAACTAAATGTAGATGAAGAGATAAATGGTCAACTAAATAAAAGGATAACTAAATGGATAAAACAATGGATAAATAAATGAATAAAAAAATGGATAAATAAATTGATGAATAAATGTATAAATAAATGTATAAATAAAAGGATAAATAAATGGATAAATAAATGAATAAATAAATGGATAAATAAATGGATAAATAAATGGATAAATGAATAGATAAATAAATGGATAAATAAATTGATAAAAATGGATAAATTAATGGATAGATTAATTGATAAATTAATGAAATATGAGAATTACAAACCGAAATGACAACGAAGATGATTTATATATCTCATAGTTCATGATATAGCATTTTATAAGACTAGGAGTATGAGAAGCTTTAATCTTCTTAAACAAAACACAACTCACATGAAACAATATTCTAAATTATTAAATTTTCCATCATTAGAAATGATCAGTTGGAATATTGACTTTAATTTGGTATCAGTTATGACAGTGTCAAACTACAGTGGCCAAACATCCAACAGACACAATTTCCAAATTTCCGAAAAGTTCAATTCCAAGATAATGTGCGGATACTACTACCTATTAGTCCCCCTCCCTTTGACTATCTGTTCAATGCGTTAGGACTTTTATCGGACCATTGAACATCATTATAGGAATACGGATGAAGGGTTATTCTTCAAAACAGTTGAACACGAATAAATGCATGTATATACACATGAATAGAGAAACTGTTCGTAGACCAACAAAATAATCACATACTTATCAAATCAGTCAATAATTATAACATTGACACAACAATCAACATATAAATAAATAATTTCACCAATCAGTTAAATGTAAATAAATATATAAAAGAAATATCAATAAACAAACAAATTAATAAATTATTTGATAAACAAGGGGGTTATAAATATTGGTGACAAATTAAAATGAAAACCCCTGTGTCTTAAGATATATAAACTACAAGTTGATTTTAACTGAGATCTTACTGCAAGTTGATTGCTACAGCAGAAATAAGATATGGTATTGTTTTTACTTAATTCATTTTAAAATTTGATTCACCCATCTTTGATCACACAGTCTTTTTCTGGGACTTCTTCCCGTCTTCGGTGAGCTGGTGTGAATAAAGTATAGCTTCTCTTTCCTCTTTAATCCCCCCGCTATTTCGTGTTGAATTTGATTGGCTGTTCTCTAGTGGTTTCCTGACATGTCCATACCCCCCCCCCCCTCAGGCATTATTAATCGCAGAAATGCACTCTTGTTTGTCTACTTCATATAGAATTATCAAGTTAATTCATTTTAATTAAAATAATGTCTAACTCAGACAAAAGACAAATTGCACAGTAATAATGACAATTATCCACCGTTTACAGCTCTGATTTCAAGTACAGTTTGTTGCGAATTTAAAAGTCCAAACTTATTGTAACTAATACTCCTGTTGTCTAAATAGCAAAGTCTCTCCTGAAATGGTTTTGTAGCCAGCGAATCACCAAACTGCTTAACACGATAATGTAAAGCAGTTATTAACGGAAGCTCAGTTCAGTTTTTAACCTAATTGATGTCAAACATGTGGTCGTTAAACAAACATACACATAAATAGCAAAACGTAAATATGAAATGACTTAAATAAAATCCTACAACTTGTCATAGATTCAAATATTGCTGTATGGGTTCTGTTGAGTAATCTAAGTATGTTTCCTAGAAAATATCTACGAATAGTGTGCAGTTTATATGTTTGAAAATTATAGATTCCCGGGACAACTCTTTACATATATTGTATTATGTCATGTAATCTATTGTCTACAAGTCTTGTAAAATAACAACAAATTCTGTAAAACTTTTTTGATATCTGGAAGAAAATGTAGGTAAACTATGTAAATACATGTTGACATAAAGCTCGTAATATTTTAGATAATAATAATATATAAGATATATCAAATATAACGTTTTAACATCCGCTTAAACTTTATCCGGGGTTTCTTTAATTTCTCACAAAATGCTCAGTCAAAATTATTTTAAATCACCATAGACTTTGTCCACACGAAAATAAGATTATGATGTTTGATCAGTCTAGTCTTGAATGAAAAAAGAAAGTTATGCAAGGAAGTTTACGAGTGAATACCCATTACAATTTACGCCAATCGTTACATGTATTCATTGTCAAGAACGAATATTATTTAGTCAATTAATTCCTCACATCTTTTATTATATAATTTTAGACTTTATAAGGCTCGGATTTTCTTAGGGAAATGAAAACAAATCACAATGAAGTTATTGCCAATAATGTTGTTTAACCAGTTTTTGTTTTTGAAAATGAAATACAATACAACAGACCATTTCAGAAAATTCTTGCAGTGTGCATTTTTCACGTGAAAAACAATTACTTATATATTTTCTTGTGAACCCAAACCATTATATAGCTGGCACTGATGAACGAAATCCACACAAACATTTATATAATATTAAAAGACATACCATAGTTTGTGATTCTGGCTTACAATTGTGAGTAGCAGAGGAAAATGTCTGTGACCTTTTCAAAAGGAGTTTGGTACTTTTATATGCTTAATTCCGTATGTTGATTTCATGTTAGAATATGTGTAATAAACAGAACAATGACTAATGTGACCACCAATATAACATCCTCAGTTGAAGTACTCAGCTATGCTCAGTGAGTTACACCGTCATCGTGAACATACACAAAAGCCGCCATATTCCTACATCGCTCTCATATCCATGGCAATCAAGGCATCTCCTGGACGACGAGCCACGCTAAATGACATCTATAACTTTATCATGGAGAGATTTCCTTACTACCTAGACAACAAGTAAGTATTATCTTTTTTGGTTGATTTTAGTCAGTAAGAAACTTATAATGATAATAATTAGCTTAAATATGTTATGCTCCCTAATTCCATGTCAAGCAAACGGGTTAGACTTGGTTATATGCACTTGAAGATATTCAACCGTCTCGGTCTGGTGCAAGCTCTCGGTGAAATAACCCACATAATAACCAAAGTGTGTTTTAAATGGTTGAACAAAGTATTCACTTAGACCTTAGATTGGATTGAATGCTTAATTAATTAATCATTTAATTCATTCGCTCATTCATTCGCTCATTCAATCGGTCATCCATTCATGCATTCATTCATTCATTCATTCATTCATTTATTCATTCATTCATTCATTCATTCATTCATTCATTCATTCATTCATTCATTCATTCATTCATTCATTCGTTAACGCATTCATTAACTCATTCATTAACTCATTCATTAACTCATTAATTCATTAAGAAAGAATGTATGTATTCATTCATTAATTTGTTGTATTAGTAAAATGAAGAGGAAAGACACAGTGGCAGTGCGAAATGTTTCCCTCTCTCTCTCTCTCTGAAAGAATTAGACCTTTTTAAATTTAGAAACACAACAATACTTTTTACTCGTTTAAACTACTACAAGTATACTCCTGGTACTTGAGATATGTACCTTCAACTTGTTAATACTATTTCTTCCACTGAAAGCCTACTCAACTAAGTACACTTTATTCTAACTTAAAATGAAGGAGAGATACAAATGTCGCGAAGTTGGACTGAACAAACTGTAACTTGAATTATTGATGTAAAAAATAAATGATTTTTACTATTTTTCTAAAAGAAAAATGCTCATAAGTATATTTTAACCAAAATCTTTCCTTTAGAAGTTGACATATTTTATTATTACCAAACAATGTCTCCTGGCATTTCCATTGACTCGTTTTAGGAATAACTTCAATAGTTAAGGACAGGGTTTCGGAGCCGAAGCCGGTTAGCTCGAATCGGAAGGATATTTTGGTGCCGGAGCCGAATAGTATTCTTGGCTGGAGCCGGAGCAGTAGCTGCAGCCGGAGCCGTAGCTGCAGCCGGGGGAAATTTGGCTAGAGCCGTTGCAGGAAATAAAATTGGCCGACTCCAGCTTCATTCCTGTATGCTACCATGAAAGATATAAAACAATATGAATATCAGGTATATGATTCAATTTAGGGCTTTAATAACTTCTTGATTATTATAATATTTAATTTAAAATGAACATGACCGAGGTTAGCTATCAGGAGGACAGCAGGAAAGAATGATCA
>JAUUEB010242823.1:0-13401 GCA_032362205.1 Clione limacina | reverse complement strand
TGATTCAAGCTTAGTTTCAAAGCCACGTCGATTTATTCCAAGAAAGAAAAAAGTTATAAGGAAATTTCGTCATCTTTATTTGGTGGAACGGACTATAGTATTATTAACTATCTAACATTGTTACTCACAAAATGGCTACATTATAACTTTGCTGAAACAAATATACAATTTAACAAAATGTTCTTAGTTTTGATTGATCTTTAGCCTGTGATCTGGCTTTATACATTTGATTGCAGGTCACTGGTTGAAGTAAAAAAGTCAAAATTAGTTAATTTGTGTATTTTTTTAGCATTATCATAATGCACACATGCCTTGTGTAACAATGTTAGATAGTTTGATACTTAATCTTATGTAAAGTTTCTCTTATACTTAAACTTACCTTATTAATTTGTTTTCTTTCTTTCAATGTTCAGATATCTGTGATTTATGAAGTGATAAAGAACAATTTTAACAAAGACAGTGGTCCTCACATAGCCAAACTTTTGTCTCTTATACAATTGTGTGGTAAGTAGGACTTTGATTTTTAAACTTTTTCTTCGTTCATCTTAAGTGTGGTAGTGGTTGCAGTTTTTGTGGAGCAAAGGACTAAAGTATCACACATCAGCATGGGAAGCAATTAAGACATTCATTTTGCTGTGTACTGTCTATAGCAACAAAGTTGAAACTCAAAACAAGAAAAGAGACCAAACCATTGTTTTCTCTTATCTATCCTTGTCAGACATGTTAAAGATTACAGTGAGGAGGCCAGTGATTATCTACAGCCATACTGTCCGCCTACTGCAAGTGGCCTCTTACAGCAAGTTGACATTAAAAGAATCTTATAGAGAATAAAAAACGAATGTCCGTGCTCAAAGGTGGCCACTAACTTCAGGTGGCATCTTACCACAGGTGGCCGCGGAGCAAGTTCAACTGTATCCTGAAAATATAAGGACACACATTAATACTGATGACTCAGCTACTTGAGGCAACAAGAGATGGAGGTGGTGGAGTGTACATAAGATACAACAAGGTTGAAGTAAAAAACAGATGGTCATCTTTACAGACTCCCTATCAGTTATCAAAGCTCTAAGAAACCAAAGTTATAGGGAGCTAAATGAATTAAGGGCCAGTCTTGTGCAATATCTTCTGAAAACTACCCAAACCACAACAAAGCCGACAGCTATTACAGCCTGAGGAGATGGGAGCAAGTCATCATATTTCAACTGGGTACAGGTCATAACCGCACAGTTTTAGGTAACTCAAGATAGGCCAATGTGAATACTGCCTGTGCAAGGGTGTCCCAATGACTATTGAACATCTCCTTAAAATTGCCTAGACTTTTGAAGGCAACTTCATGGCCAGAGCCTGTATCATTGCAGGAGAAGCTTTATGGAAACCTTGCTTCCCTAAGAAAGACAACCACCTATGGTAAGTTGTCTGGTGTCGCTATTTAAAAGAACGAAAAGAAGAACCTTTGTTTGACTTGAGTACAATATGCATTTCAAAGGTACAAATTTCAACCAAACAGCTTAACACCAATGCTACGCTAACTGTCAGCAAAGTATCGTATCGCCATCACTTCTTTCTCTAAGTGCGTCATATCAATTTTTATCCCAATATATGCAGTTGTATTGCTTGTATGAGCAACGGCAATAGGATAAATGTTACCACCTACTTTTTAAGACAGGTTTTAATCCATCTCAATCTTTACTTAATTTGCAATCGGTGACTTACATGGTTATAGTATTTGATTGTTTAATTTATGTTTTGAAGGAATTCAATGAGTATAGATAAGTTTTAAAGTTTGCTTTTAGTAAAAAATCATTTCACTAGGAACATAGTGACAATATACATAGTTCAGCTTTCTGGTTGGGTTTTAGCTCTGTCTGTTGCATGGGTATGAAAAGAAATCTGAGGATAATATTTTTGTTTTGTGGATTTGTAAGCACTTTTATCTTTTGTTTTAGGTGAATTGAAGGACCAAGATGCTGCACAGATGGAGATCAAAGTTGTACGATATGTAAGTTGTATGTTGTATGTTTTGTAATCTAAAGCCTCTATCATATGCATAATGTATATTCAGGGTGACTGCCGCCGATTTATCCCCCCCAGGAATCGCCGACTTTTAGAAATCCCCGGGAGATCGCCGAATTTTAGAAATCCCCCGGGAGATCGCCGAATTTTTTGAAAAAAGTTTGATGTTTTGATCGTTTATTTGATAGTTTTTATCACAATATGCTTACTAGAAAAGTTCAGATTTTAAGCTTTGTACTTTAATAAGATCTTTTTAGCACATTCTAAGAGGATTAGAGTTTTAATGAAAGATTTGTACAACATGTGTTTTATTGTATTTAACAGTTGCAAGAACAGACAGAAGCTGAGACTGGGTTTTTATTACTGGTGGTGCCAGACACACAGATGATGTTTTGTCAGGTATTTACAGTGTCTATAGAGTGCTTAGCTACTAGCTTATCATGAATAGGGGGAGGGAATTCCTTTTGAGAGTTCCTTTTATCTTCTAGTGCTTATTCTGGAGAGTGATTAACAATTTGAATTAGTCTTCATAAGAAGCACATCATGGCAACCTACATCAATCACGTTAAATGAACATTTAGCTATTTCATCTTTCAAAGATTAACAAATTGCTGGTTAGATTAGGTAGGTATTTTTTTAACTTTAGAATTACAGTGGGCGCATAGGGTCATGGGTCCGAGCGAGAGAGGTGTGTTCCAATGTTAATAATTAGATCAAAAATCCATTTCGGTCCTGGTATTTTGCATTGTGTGTTTTATCCAACCTATTCATGTGTTTGTTTGATGTATATTTTAAGTGTGTCATGGACAAAGTTAAATTTCTCATATGTTGAAACAAAAATGGTATCTTATTTATTTATGACTTTTCAACTAGTAAAAGTATTTGGTAATGGTAGGTAGGTATAAAAGAGAATATTGTTATATGGAAATATTAGAACCTATATGTAATGTTACCTCAAGTACACAATATATGAGATAACTGACTGTCTTCAAGACGAAAGTAACATTCATGCTTGTGCTCACATGTCCACTCTCATGTATTGTAGAAGAAACAGTACATATCTCATTTTGTATGGTGACTCCAGACATTTTTGCAAAAGCAGCTGCTTTTCGGAGTTCAGCAAGGTTTCCATAGAGCTTGTCCCGTGCGTAATGGCACTGCCTTGGGACATGTTAATGTTCTCAACGCATCCTGTCTTGGACAGTCCTGCAAGAATGGTCCGCGGACATTGGGGCTCCATTACACGGGCAAAGATCAAACTGAACAGTGCATATATGATTACCAATGATATGATGATTACTTTTCAGGAAAAGTAGAAGTCAAAATTTAAATAGTGCTAATTGTGAAGTATGTTTGTTTCACAGGGATTTAATAGATTGTTTTGTTTTTCTTTTAACCCTTGAGATTATGTCACAATCACCCCATTCTTTCCATAGATGGGGAGGGTAGTTAGTATAGCTAGAAGTTTGGTTTGCTGTAAGTTTGATTCTAGCCCTGGTCCGATAAGTTTTTTACTTTTCTTTCCATAGATACTCTGGGGTCAATATCATAAGACTTTAGTTTGTTTGTTTGTTTGGTGTTTCATCACCCCTTGTCCATCAATAATATGACCATACCTTGATCTTTTTACAGGCCATTGGTGAATCAGTCTTACAAGAAGAAATTCAGGTTGATGTACGTATTTCTTGGTATTCAGACCCTTTTTGTCATTAGTTGTATTTTGTTGAGAAATATTGTATTACTTTGTTTGCATTTTGCATAATGAACAATAAAAAATTAATTGTGCTGAGGTAGTATCTAGTTTCCTTCCTGTTTAGCCTTTCATTCAATTGCAGTAGACTCATTAGTAGCTTATTATAACGACCATTAATATTACAATCTGCTTATTATCCCAGTTTTCCAGGACACTAGAGGCTTTTTTAGTATAACAATTAATACTGGTTAATATCACAATAGCTCACTTAATTTCACAGATAGTGTCTAATTAGAATCATGAAGGGAACATGTCAATTTCTCAAGACTGGAGAATCCATCATTTATCTTGCTCATTTCACTTGGCAATATACAAAGCGAAAAAGCGCTGAAATAACTGTAAGTCTCAATTTGAGACTGGCTTTTATTTCCAGATCTTTCAGTTTGTCCAAATGGTACCTGATTTGCTTCTTTGCTTTATCTTTCAAGAAAGCTTTCATTCTAAGATTGGCTGTTGTTAGAATGTGATCAGTTGCACAGTCAACATCTAGTACTTAGATTTGTTACAGATGTCTTCCAGTCCTTATCTATAATGTTGCATTCAATCTAATTCAAATATCTCTCCCCTGGTGATATCCATGGTATATCTTCTCCAATGTGGGTGTTTAAAATAGTTGTTTGAGATTGCAAGATTATTGACAGAAATTTGCCAACAGGTCTCTTCATTCATTTTTTTGTCCAAATACAAGGCCCTATACTACTCTTTTCATCTTCTCCCACTTTGGCATTAAGATCGCCAATAATTATGCATATTTCTCTTCTGAGTATCTTGTCCTTTGCTGTTGCTTTGTTTTTTTAGAGCATAAACTTGGATGATGTTTAGAGTAGCTGGTTTGGTGTAGCTTGATGGTAAGTATACGGTCACTGATAGCATGATGCGTGCCATCATCATCATAGCTTTACAACCTCCTTCAGACACATGTGTGCCATCATCATAGCTTTAGAACCTCATTAAGACATATGTGTACATATGTGCCATCATCATAGCTTAGCAACCTCCTTAAGACACATGTGTGCCATCATCATAGCTTTACAAGCTCCTTCAGACACATGTGTGACATCATCGTAGCTTTACAACCTCATTTAGACATATGTGTACATATGTGCCATCATCATAGCTTTTCAACCTCATTCAGACACATATATGTCATCGTCATACATAGCTTTACAACCTCCTTCAGACACATGTGTGCCATCATCATCGCTTTACAACCTCCTTCAGACACATGTGTGCCATTATCATAGCTTTACAACCTCCTTCAGACACATGTGTGCCATCATCATTGGTTTACAACCTCCTTCAGACACATGTGTGCCATCATCATAGGTTTACAACCTCCTTCAGACACATGTGTGCCATCATCATAGCTTCACAACCTCCTTCAGACACATGTGTGCCATCATCATAGCTTTACAACCTCCTTCAGATACATGTGTGCGATTATCATAGCTTTACAACCTCCTTCAGACACATGTGTGCCATCATCATTGCTGTCATCCATATTCACAGATCCTCCTGCCCCATCATTTTTTGAGTTCTGTTCGTCCCTTAGGCTTTCAGATTGTCCAGTTGTATCATGTTTTAAACTTTGTTATGTCGTTTCATTGGGTTGACAGAAATGCAACCAGTGGTCTGCCATTGCCTGCTGGAGCAGTTATCCTGACCATTATGTTTCTTTGAACTCCATTTAAAAAAGATTAGATTAATTGTTAGTTCATTTGCTGGCATTTGAAAAAGTGACCAATATTGATTAAAAAATTATTGTTGGTCAGTATTCTTGTCCTGGAGTATTCTTTTGAAAATTTAGGGGGGGGCGGTAGCCCAACTATAACAGTATCTAGGGGGGGGGGTTGTGATTGATGAAAGCAGATCTTTTTAGTTTTCTCAACAGATACTTGTTACTGCTTTATTTAGTAATATTAAAGAGTGTTTAAAGTTGACCATTTGAGTAGCCAATCTCATAAAAATAAATTGTATTAGTATAAAATTCTCAAAACTTCTCCACAGGGTGCTGTTAGTTGTTTTGCCCATGCATTAGACTCAAAGGAGGCCATCACTCTCGAGGATATTCCAGAGGTAAGTATTCACACCCCACTGCTATAGTCTGTTTTGAGATTTTTTTTCTTTTATGGTGTTGACGATGATCCCACCATGCAAAATATATTTCATTATCGGTGTATGCATGCACCCCCCAAATCCTACTTGGTAGACTGGATCTAGTACCTAGTAATATCAGAGACCAATCATAAAATAGTGGGTCCCAGATACCTTGATAGTTTGAAATTAAATGGAGAGTAGCCAACAAAGGCACCACCAGGGCAAAATTCAAACCTCCAGCATACTAAATGTAACACTAAACCAAATAAAGAGTACCTTCTAAAGACTGATAGCCGCCACTCTCTGGACCAAAGCAAAACATAAGTGTGTAAAGCTGTTTACTAATGCAAAATTTAGTCTTGACTCTATTCAAGCTTTCAGCAAACAAACAAAACAAAACAAACAAATAATTTTTAAGACATTCTTCTTAATTCAAGTGAATAAAAATAATTCAAGAAAGAACTTTCTGCACGTTTGGAAGGGATGGACAAGAGTTAAAAATCCTTGCCATAAATACAGTACCGGATGCAAATTGGTGAAGATGCTGATTTTGGCATCTGGCATTAAGGGATTCAGGCTTAGACTGGTCAGCTTAGTGCCAGTATTTTGTGACTAGGTAGGAGTTGTGTAGTGTGTTGCTACACTTTACATATTACACATCAATTTCTCAAGTAACACCATGGCTATTACAATAAAGATTTTATAGAGAGGTTAAAACACATACAAAATCTACACATTTCATTTTCCAATACTTTTTCATTATCATAGTCTGTAGGTAGTGCTTGAATGAATGGGAAGAAATACTATTGTATATCTTATTAAAGAATTAATTTACCTTGACCAGGAACGTCGACATGAAGTAGAAAAGATCAGTATGTGCCAGGTCAACTCATTTCTTTGTGTGCCAGTATGTGTCAACGACAGTAAAGATCTTATAGCCCTTGCTTGTCTCGTCAACAAACAAAATGGGGAGAGGTTTGAAGATTTTGTTTTGTTGGATCCTTTTTTATCTAGTATGATGCAATTTAAAACAGTCAACACATTTGTATTTGTATTTGCAATTGAAATTCTTAGCTATACTGAAATTTCACAAATATTCATTTTCATTTGATTATTTTATTTGAATGAAATCATTAGTTCTGTAAGATGCTTGATAAGTTATGTATCTTGATTTATAAACTATCATCCTTTATCAAGCAAAATTTGTAAACTTATTTCACTTCTTAATTTTTGAAATCCTGCATAATTCTGTAAAGATATGACAGATATCATAGCAGGGTTGAGCTAAGGTGAATAATCACTATAAAGTTGATATTTTTATCATTTGTTTTTCTAAAGCTTGTAAGATAATTCAGGCAACAGATTTATGATTAATAATAATCTAATAATTTATTTCCCCGAAGGGTTTTTATGTCTTATAAGGGCACTTTTTTCTACAATGATTTTTAGGCCATTGCGTGTCGCCTAAGCGCCAAGTGGGAAATAGGGTGACAATACTTTCCCAAGGTATTACCGAAAATGACTAGTGGCGACGCAAGGACTCAAACCAAACTACCTCTCAGGTGAGAGTCAAGAATGCTGACCACTAGACCATCGCAGCCCCTAAATAATCATTGACTCTAAGTCACAATGTTCAATTTATTATGAGTTCTTGCTTATGATGATAAATTATAAATATATTAAACCATAGGTTTGATGATGTCATTCCCAGGTTCACAGAGGAAGATGTGGATCTTGTCCGTCAGTGTTTTAAGTACACAGCCACTGTCCTCACAAATACCCTGGCGTTTCAGAATGAGCGAAAACTGAAAAATCAAACCCAGGTAAGATTATTATGACTAGATATTATGCTGTTTCATTAGATGTTTAATGATGAAAAAACATTTGCTTGAAGTAAATGAAATTTGTATGCTTTGTTTTAAAAGGAGGAGTAAGTCACAAATAGAATAAATAATAACTCTGTGATACTTGTTTGTATGCTTTGTATGAAAAGGATGAGTAAGTCACAAATAGAATAAATAATAATTCTGTGATACTTGTTTTAGCTTTGAATAGATCAGAAAAAGTTGATTTACTTCAAAACTTTTGCAAAAACTTACAAATTGATCTCAAACTTGGTGTTAAGATGACAAATGATGTTTATAAGATCATTGCTGAAAATGTCTTTGTTGTTAGCAGTGAAACTGCACGCCGCCTTCTTAATTAAAACAGATTTATAAAGGCAACCAACCTAACAATTATGTCTGTCTTTAAAACAGTTGGCATCATTGCTTCAAAGAGGGTTCCCTTATTTCCCTGACAGGGATGTTCTACAAAATGTACATAGAAACATTTAACGTTATGAAATTATCTTCAGTGGTTTATAACTAAAACTGTTAATAGTTTTTGACCAATATGAATCCAGGTTACCAAGTACTCATGAAAAAATGAAAAGATACTTGTTACTTGTTACAAAGTATGTGATTATGTTAGTTTTTCAATTGATTGTAAACCTAACTTTAATTATTGTGTTGAAGCCCTATGTCCTGTAACATTAAGTTGTATTATATTTAAATGTATAATGTTTAATATAATTAAAACTGTGAAATAGAATGACACAAATGTTGCTGGTTGTTAATTTATTATATCAGAGGGTTACATGATCCAGAAGTCATCATGCACGAGGACAGTAGGGTATTTATTATATTACCAATGTATAGGTATAATTCAAGATGTATATATCATGTGAAATAAACATTTCTTTGCTTTGGTGTCACAGTATATGATCATGCTATGTAAAATGCAGTGGCCTGAGGGTATGTCTTCTTTTCTATTAGAATAGAACTGAAGTCCTCTCCATGGGCAAAAGTTAACTCTTGTATATGGCTTTCTTGGGCCTGTATTGTAGTATACTTGTCTAATGCTATTGCAATATATATAGCGCTTAAATGACCTTTTTGAGTCGATAGCGCTGTAAAACCTTACATTACATAACATTAAAATACAGCTTGTTATCAAAGCTTCATCTGTTTTGTCTATTTTTTCAGGCTTTGTTACATGTTGCAAGAAAGTTGTTCACAAGGTTAGGTAAGTTCACAAAAATCACAGACTCATTCATTGAAAGAAATCCATCTGATATACCTGATCACAATTCTAGAAATGATTTTCCCAACCTAAAATGTCACTCAGCCCTTCATAATAAATCTTCTCAGGACTTGAAAAGTAAAAATGAACTAGACATTTATGAAGAACATAGTTACTGCTTGCATGGACTAAGAACATTAGGGACATCTGAGTCTTTTTCTCCGAGAAGGAGGTTAATTGGTAAGGCAGGAGAACGCAAACGCAAGAACAGAAAGTCTCTGACATATGATAAAGCTTGCCAAAGTGAATCATATCTTGATCATTCAGATCAGACATCAGAGCAAAAGACATTATTGGATCAAAGCAAAAGACTGCAAACAGAACATCTTTCTTCACTTGACACATCAAATGGAAGTTACTATGATGGTGAAACATTGAGTAAATCTAAGGATAGAAAAAGGTTTATTTCTTCAAAGCCACAATTATATCCTCCAACAGGTCTCAGATCTGTAGGAACTTCCACTTTAGAAGAAGCATCAGTTAATAGTCATAGAGTTACACCACTTCAAGAAGCTACTGCAGGTCTAAATAAGGCAAACCAGTGTGCAAATGTTTCATGTCATCATGGACGGAAATATGAGCAAAGCAGATCTGGTCACTTTAACCAGACGTCAGTTTTAAATGGCCGACCTGATTCCAGATTACCTGACTGTCAGTCAAGGAACCTTCAATGTCAAAATCCTCAGTGTACAAGAATTGGTGAACGACGTTCTGTAAATGTTTGCAATGACAATAATCGAGATGCATCAAGGAATCACTCTGATACAAGTACTTTGAACGACTCCATGTCTGTCATAGTTCCCTGTGTTAATGATCATTCACGTTGTAAATGTTCTCATCTGGCTCAAGCTTTCAGAGTTGCTAGAAAGCTTTCCAATGATCAAGATAGTTATCCCAGTGTTGTAGTTGTTCCTTTTGACAGTTTTACTGAACAAAAGAGAGAGAAAACGACTGAAATAGCAAAGTGTTCAACAAGTAAATTGTGTAGATCTTCCATGACTCAGACTGAGAAAAGCTCCATGGAAGTAGAGGACCAGCTGAGATATTATAAGACTCTGTTACCTGATGAGTTTTTAAGTGATTCCTCATTTTCTGATAGTGATGATGATACAAGCGATGGATGTCACAGGTCTTTTGGAGATCAAATACCAGATAGGGCAATAATTGACAAAGGCAGCCCAGTAGAAGAGTTAAGTTATGTTAGTGTTACATCCAGTTTGTCTGCTAGTTCTTTCTTCTCTGCATCAAATGAAGTTGAAATTGGAACTTTGGTTGATCATGAGCTCAGTTTTGTAAAGGAAGCAAGTTCTCAGCTAGAATGTCAAGACACTCTGAGTCAAGACAGCCTGGATGAAACATTGAAAGCACCTATCAATGGCAAAGAATCCATAGAGCATTTTCAATATGCAAAGTCCTGTGATTCAGCTAGAGAATTTACTGAGACTTCTTGCACTGATTATCATAATGGAGCTTCTGGAATAAAGGATATTCTGGTTGAGTCAGGATTGGACTCAATTTTTGTGCAAGATCTTTTTGGAAAAGAACATCAAGAAAATTCAAGGCATATTGATCACTCATACTCAATCGACAATTCTCAGGTTGCAACTAAAGATAATATATTGGATGTGAAGACTATTCACCATCATAATGTGCAAACATTTTGTGAGGCTTTTGATGACTTTTTACCAAATTATTATAATGCATGTACTATTTCGAACCCTGAGAGCCAAAACAGAACTGGTGACACAGCAGCCGCCTTTTGTAGCTCTCTTCAAAGCAACTGTGTAAAGGACGATGATATTGTCCTAGAGCAAGCAAAACCATCAGAGACAAGTATAGATGTACTTAATGACAAAAACTTCATATGTTCTCTTGGATTGGATACTGAAAGTGAACATACCTTTGATTCTGATAGCAGTAACTCTGTTTTTACTTCTGCTAGTAGTTCTCTTACCAGTGTTTGTTCTGAAGAGAAAGAAACCATAAACCAATCTGAATCTGTGTTAGAACTTGAAGAAAGTGAAAGTTTTTATTCAATAGATAATGAAGACTTACAGGATGTTCTTACAATTCCAAAAGCTTATCCTCAGCTATCAACATCTTATGAAAGGAGCACAATGATAATAGGGACAGTGGAAAGAGAAGAAAATATGAAATGTTATGTTTTCCCTGAGTCAGACGTATACAAGCAACAAAATGGAGAAGATAGCAGAAACGAGGAGTCTGTGATCCCTAGAAGTCTTGATGACATATTCAATAAAAACTCATCTAGTCAAGAAACACTGAACAACAGAGGAATAGATTTTAAAAGCCAAGGAGATTCTGCCTTTATAACACTCCAAGAATCAGAATCTATCTCTGAAAGTATAGACCTGTCAGATTATGTAAATGGTGATACTGAAGTAAAAACCTACCATAACAAATCTGATATTAGCATTGCATCTGAGCAACAAGAGGGGGTGCTGGATGCAGCAGAAGATACTATTCTCAGCAGTCAAAATGTTAATGGTTCATATATTGAAGCTGATCTAAGGTGTGCTTGGAATGGTGAAGCTGGTAAGCTTAAAGTCCACACAGCTATTCTGTCAAATTGGAATGATTTTAAATACTTGAAGTATTTGGAAGCAGCTAATTTAAATCTTTGTGCGCATATTATTCATGAAATGGCAATGATGGCTGTTGATAGTTCAGAATCAAAGAACCTTTTGGCAGGTTCAAGATGTGATGAACAAAGTGATGTCAATATATTACACATTGATAGAATGATGTTTTCTCATCATGCTGAGGCAGAATTAATCTTATCCGACTTAAATCTGTCTCCTTCAATATCTGCAAAAATTAACAACAGCGGTAAAGCCAATCGCTTAGCTGATGAATGTATGAGTATTCAAGATGCTGTTGCTGAAATACAAGCCTCTGATGATGCAAGACTAGTTGAGAGTATAAGACTGGACACAGTAGAATATGATGATGTTGACAGTAATTGTAAAATTGAAACCATTGATTGTGATGATACAGTTCATGTCAGACTGGCCATAAGTGATGATCATACTGCTGTTACTAATACTGATTACTCAAATTACTTTGAAACTGAAAAGGCTGCAAAAGACTCTCATGAAGGTAAGGAACATGACTCAGAAAGGTTTGAGGATGGTGAAGAGAAAAAATCTGGCTTGGAAAGGTATGAATATGATTTGAATAGAGAACCTAGCTCAGAGGGTAATAAAGATCATAAAATAAAGGCAAATAGAGATGCAAATAACATCAGTGAAAATACAAAAGCTGGACAAGAATGTGTTGATAATCTAAGAACTAATAAACATGAAGAAGTTGGATTGCTTTGTGATGATGAGTCAGTGCTAGGAAGGGGTCAAGATGAAGCTGTACAAGGACCTCTGACTCATGAAGATAATCAACCAATTCCACAGACTGAGGACGAGGCCACAATACATAATGATGAAAAAGAAACAAATGTGCTACAGCCCCTTGAAAATAATCAAACTCTTCTTCAGCCATATGCACTACAGTCTGCTGTATATAGGCAAACTGTGCTAGATACTGCTGAATATAATAAGGATATTCTAAGGACTGCTGAGTATAATAGAGCTGTGCTGACATTTTCTGAATTTAGTAATGTTGCACTACAGTGAAGTGAAGAAGTGGACACTGAGGAAGATGAAGCTCTGAAAGAATTGGACTCTGAAGATAACAAAGTTGTTCAAGTACATGATATACTGATCACTGAAGATCATAATGCTGTACAAGTTCTGGACACTGAGGCTGATGGAGCTGTACAATTATTGAACACTGCTAATAATGAGTGTCAACAATTATTTGATCTTGGGTATGATGAAATTCTTCAAGGTCTGAACCCTGGAGTTTATAAAGCTATACAAGTTCTGGATAGTGAAGATGGTGAAACTCCTCACATATTTGAATATGATTCTGATGAAACTATACAAGTTCTGGACAGTAAAGATGATGAAACTATAGAAGTTCTGGACAGTAAAGATGATGAAGCTCTACAAGTTCTGGACAGTGAAGATGATAAAGCTCTACAAGTGCTGGACAGTAAAGATGATGAAGCTCTACAAGTGCTGGACAGTGAAGATGATGAAGCTCTACAAGTTCTGGACAGTGAAGAGGATGAAGCTCTACAAGTTCTGGATAGTGAAGATGGTGACACTCCTCACATATTTGAATATGCATCTGATGAAACTATACAAGTTCTGGACAGTAAAGACGATGAAACTATACAAGTTCCGGACAGTAAAGATGATGAAACTATACAAGTTGTGGACAGTAAAGATGATGAAACTATACAAGTTCTGGACAATAAAGATGATAAAGCTCTACAAGTTCTGGACAGTGAAGATGATAAAGCTCTACAAGTTCTGGACAGTGAAGATGATGAA
>JAUUEB010242490.1:0-13405 GCA_032362205.1 Clione limacina | reverse complement strand
TTCTTACTTGATGACCTGTCTCAGAGTCTTTTGCTCTCTCTTTTTCAAGTATTTCTGTTTGCCTTGACGTACTAGTTTTTATTCGAGATATTTATCTAAGTACATGCAATTGTTTTTGTCCTTGGTAATTTTAAAGACTCCTGTTTTATGACTATTTCAAATAATCACCCGTAGTCAATCCCTATTTATTGGCCTATCTTTGGATTGACAATTTTTAATGTTAAGCAAGTATTCTTCTTTCCCATTTTGAAGATTGCAACAATTGGTTGGGTTCCTTCAAAAGCTGGGTCCGTACCCCGCAACCGCAGTCAGTAAGGGTAGCTGAATTTTTCTCATTTTGGTATTCTTTGTTTTTTTCTCGATGTATTTTCTTCTTTTGTTATGATATTACGTCAACCCATGTGCCTGCCCAAAATAATCTTTGAAATATATGAAGATTATGTATTACAATTCAGTTCAAGCCTTGTTGCTGTTATGTTTCTAACCTCATGATGACAATGATAGATACACTCGATGATCGAGTAGGGTAAGGGAATGTGTATAAATTGTCTCCCTATTGCATGACGTACGTATCGTATTGACTTTTCAGAGGCACTTGTTGAAAATGGATTGATTTAAAAGTGCAAGGTTATACACTGCAGTGTTGTGTCGAGTAGTTCGGTGGACATGTTTTTTTGTGTAACAAAATGAAAGACAATTTCAAGATGTATTAAATAATTGTGTAAAAAGTATAATTTATTCAAAAATAAACACAGTTGAACAAAAAATGATCAGAAATAGAACACAAAAGGGTTAAAAGGCAATCACTTATTTAAACAATAAAAAGGAGATGGAAAATCACAAATTACAAGACACATATAATTTTTATATTAGTGTTACATTACTATTTATATCGTATTAATTTGATACTAATATGATAAAAGCCTTTATCATTGGACTCTTGAAGGTCAAGAACTGTTCACATATTATATTATCAACCCCTTCCTGTGTCATCATTTTTGCCCAATTCAAAGCCTCCCCCACCTTCAACTGAAGACATAAGAGGTGAACTGTTAACTGCCCTAAGAATGTTGAGATTACTGACATGGCAATATAGATAACTGGTGTAGTAGCACTATGAATCATTATTTCTAGAAAATAGATATTTAAATATTCATTTTTATAAAAATCCGTTTAGCAGGCACAATTCACTTTGTTTCAACGAGTTATTGATTAACATTTGTTTACAATTCAAATGAGTTTTAAAAAGTCTTGAAAACGAATTTTTGTTTCTTGAATAATATAATATTTTATTTTTTTAGAAAATCGAAATATGTTGATGTTTTTCCCAACTATTCAAAGACTACTCGAGTAGAGTAGATCTTAAAAAATCCTGCAACTAGTGGTATACTACTCTACTCGACCACAACGCTGATACACTGTGAACGTTTTTTTTCACGATACTAAAAATTGGTGAACAACGTGCTGCTAGGAACATTTGTTAAACACTTTAAACCAAAGTCAAAGAAGTTTAGAAATACGTATGATAGCAAACTAAAGCTTTACAAAGACAGCCAATGTGTATATGGTCATAAAGATACGTTCTGAAGCCATTTAAATAGAGCAGGAACATTGACAAAATTCACAAAAACGTTGCATTCATTATCAATATAAAACACATCCCTTTGAGACCAGGACCTATTGTAAGTTTAGATAAAAACATTTTGATGAAAAAACCCGTAGACAATATTTTTGAGATTCAGGATTTTCAAATTACGGTTCAAATTCAACATGAATTCAACCCAACCAAAACATATTTCTGTAACAATGTTTTACAGTGTAGGGGCGACAACTACAACAATAGACGTAGACGGATTTGTTTATCAACGATTACCTTTCTTATACTTCAATCAATGTCGCACATCATTACTGTTCTTAGATATTAGACATAAGAGGAGTAAGAGGGTTTAAGTAGCCACTACTATGCTTCTTATCAGGTGCGTAGCCAAGGGTACATGGGGAATATCCCCCCTTTGAGATCCAACATGTTCTTAATTTGCCCCATTTAAAACAATTCTCAAAATTTTCGGCCGCTTCATAATACCAAAAGTTTTCCCACTTTCAAAATCCTGACTACACGCCTGCTTCTAATAAAAAGACATGATCACTGTCTACGGGGCCTCGAGTGTTACGAGATACAACTTCCAGTTTTCTAGTTCAGCACCGAATTTATTAAGATATTCTGAAATAATATTATCTTCACAACATAGGTTCGTTCTAACAATCTTATGGTGCTGGAACTACGCAATTCTCAAATGAATCTTATTATTTTCAAGTCTTTGATAGACGTGTGTATATCAGAATAATTGATTATAATTGATAAACGTTACACAACAATTCTATTTAATTAGTACTTAGTGTGTGGGATGGGGGCAGTCATATTGACATGGTACTTGTTTACAGGGCCCCCTAGGCTTTCATACATGGTGGGACCCCTTGACCACCCCTACCATCCTTACCCTATCTGAAACTCCCCCTCCCTACACAAGTAAACCTGTTTTTTTCTTGAGGAAAAATTTCAACCAGAATAACTAGTATCAATATGCACAAAAGTAATGTACCACAAATAACATTTTAAGGCATTAAATACCATTGTTTTATTTTCAAATCAAAGCTATATGGTGCATGTTACAGCTTTGTAAATGGGTGTTAAGGACATTTTTTTTAAATGGGAAAAATGTGCATTTTAGAGCTGTGTTAAGGGTGATCTGGGGAATAATTGAATATGGAAGCTAATTAGTGATTCTCAGAGCTATGTAAAAGGGGGTCTGGAAAAAAATTGAAAATGGGAGCTAAATAGTGCATCATATAGGTATGTTAAGGGTAGTCTGGGGATACATGGAAGCTAAATGATGCATTCTAGAGCTATGCTTAGGAAGTCTAGGGACAAATTGAAAGTTAAATGGTGCATTTAAGAACTATTTTAAGGGGGGGGGGGGTCTGGGGTAAATATTTAAAGATGGGAGCTGAATGGTGCATTTTAGAGCTATTTTTAGGAAAGCCCTGGAAACCAATTGAAGCTAAATAGTGCATTTTAGAGCTATTTTTAGGGAGGACTGGAAAAAGTTGAAAAGTAAGCTAAATGGTGCATTTTAGAGCTATATTAAGGGGGTCTGGGGGCAATTTTAAAATGGAATCTAAATAATGCATTTTAGAGCTATGTTACAGGGGTTTGGGGAAAAGAATGAAAATACATTCTTTTTATAAAAGAAAAGAAATGTCTAGGGTGGGACCCCAACTAGGATTGGGCCCCTAGGCTTAGGCCTAAATAGCCTGTGTTTTAATCCGGCCCTGCTTGTTTAAAGTAATAATTCCGAGCAATAATAATCTAATTTTAATATTTAAGAAACAGATGTATTGTCGAATGGTTGAGAAGTGCCATGGTTGATGGTTATTTATCGGTCAGATATTTTAACCGTTCAATAAATTGAGTTGCGAAATAAAATGTCTGCCTATTGAAACTACAACTAGAGGTTATTCAGTGTCGCCTCAGCCCAAAGTTACATGTTTAAGCGATCCTAACTCTAAACGTTAAGCTTTGGAAGCTGATGTGATAAATTGAAATTTATTCCACCCTCTACAACTTGTTTTGTAGAAAAAAAACTACTGGTATGAATATTGCTTCGCGTTAGCTAGGGCTGTATATTTGGCCTATTCCCAATACAACACATTTATTCACGTAAGAAATTAAACAGACTAACATACTTAATGAGTGTATGTTGATAGAATGCTTAAGATTTTCTAAATCAATGATCAAGTTTAAAATTTGCATACACTGTGAATAAACAAAAATTATAATGTAAAGTTGAGAAATAATATATAAACAGCAACGGTTTTGTAAACATAAAAGAAACTTCGCTTATCTTGCCATGATACTGAAGTCGAGATGACAGATGATGTTTACTTTTCTGCTCTTAGTTACGTCACATAATTCCATGGGCTTTCCACATAGATGTGTTCTCTTAATTACATCACATAATTCCATGGGCTTTCCACATAGATATGTGCTCTTAATTACATCACATAATTCCATGGAGTTTCCACATAGATATATGCTCTTAGTTACATCACATAATTCCATGGGCTTTTCACATAGATATATGCTCTTAGTTACATCACATAATTCCATGGGCTTTCCACATAGATATGTGCTCTTAGTTACATCACATAATTCCATGGGGTTTCCACATAGATATATGCTCTTAGTTACATCACATAATTCCATGGGCTTTTCACATAGATATGTGCTCTTAGTTACATCACATAATTCCATGGGCTTTTCACATAGATGTGTTCTTTTATTTACATCACATAATTCCATGGGCTTTCCACATAGATATGTGCTCTTAATTACATCACATAATTCCATGGGGTTCCCACATAGATATATGCTCTTAGTTACATCACATAATTCCATTGTCTTTTCACATAGATGTGTTCTCTTATTTACATCACATATTTCCATGGGGTTTCCACATAGATATGTGCTCTTAATTACATTACATAATTCCATGGGCTTTCCACATATATATGTGCTCTTAATTACATCACATATTTCCATGGGCTTTCCACATAGATATGTGTTCTTAATAACATCACATAAGTCCATGGGGTTTCCACATTCCACATAGATATATGCTCTTAGTTACATCACATAATTCCATGGAGTTTCCACATAGATATGTGCTCTTAATTGCATCACATATTTCCATGGGCTTTCCACATATATATGTGCTCTTAATTACATCACATAATTCCATGGGGTTTCCACATAGATATGTGCTCTTAATTACATCACATAATTCCCTGGGGTTTCCACATAGATATGTGCTCTTAATTACATCACATAATTCCATGGGGTTTCCACATAGATATTTGCTTTTAATTACATCACATAATTCCATGGGGTTTCCACATAGATATGTGCTCTTAATTACATCACATAATTCCATGGGCTTTCCACATAGATATGCATGTATGGACACGAAAAGACTAAAAATTACAAACAACATTTAATTGCGTTCTTGAAATTGCAATCACTTTTAAACAATTGTAACATAACATAACATTTATTTATTAATGTCCGTTATAAGGTTTAGATAACGGGATCAATACACGACTTCTAACTTTGAATAGTTTACATTTGTAAATGGGTTATTATTATTGCTATTATTGTTGTTCACAACAGCTTCTCCTTAAACTGTGTCTATGTCTTTTTATAGATCTTCTTAACCAAGTGTGTGTCCGATATTCGTTTCGTGATTCGATATAGAAATAGCAAAAGCCGTACTTTTGTGTTTGTCAGTGTGCTTATCATTTCTTAAACTTAAAAATATCAGAAAACTTTAATGAAATAAGCCATGTGTGCTGAAATGAAATATCCATGGCTGAGTTTCTATTCAAAATTTATTGCACAATCGAATAATGTTTAATATCGAATGATGACTGACGATCTCGTAAAACACAATCGATATTCATAAATCAATATCAAACTCGTGTGCCATCAATTTGGATAGAAACGCTATCAATATGCATTCACTTTTTATGCTGTTGTAATGAATTAAAGTTTATGCCTTTTGAAGCTGTTATTTTGAAAAGAGAACTAATTTTCGTTGGATTCTGCTCATATTTTGCAATATTAAATCAAAACATTCAAGAAAGTGATACAATTTATATCTTTCACAAATTTGTTCAGTCTTGCTTTTCAAATGTGATATGTTTTCTTAAATGGTCTTATTTATTAGGAGGGCGTAGGTTTAGGTAGGGTGATGTAGGGGCCCTACACCCTGGGCCCTGGACCCCTCCACCCCCACCCCCACATGCTATGTGTGGCCCTGTGTTCCAGTCATAATCAGAATCTGTAAAACAAATACAAATATAACTGTTAAAGTTATGAATCATAATATTGACTCATAACATCAATGAAGTAGAATTACAAAACTCAATCTACTAATGGACTAAAACTTAATTCTAAGTATTCTTTGTCTGTATTCGTCCTTTGTGTTCTTTGTCTGTATTCGTCCTTTGTGTTTTTGTCTGTATTCGTCCTTTGTGTTAAGGACATGTTTGGTGTCTCTGAGGAAAAGAGCTTCAAGGGTTAATAAATGTTCATCAGTTTCCATTGATGAAGCAAGAATGTCAATGTTCTCCAAGGTTAGAGTTTTTTGACACTGCAAAAATGTCTCACTAGGCCTTTGTTGTTTCGGTTTTCTATGAAGCGAGTCTGTAGATGACGGACAGTCTGTCTTACATAGCGCGCCTGACAGAGTAAACATGTTATCTGGTAAACCACGCAACTTCTCAGTTCATTTAGCTGAAATAGTATCAATGTTTACAGCTAAATATGCTTTAGTGCGACTTTTGTTGTAATTCTTAGTCACCAAAGAGAAGAAATTATACGGCATTTATTATATATAAATGATGTCAATTGTTGATTTACGTATCAAAGAATTTTATAAATTGCTCTTTGTGTAGTTTGTCCATTTATTTCAATAAATGTGTGTAGTAACATATCTATATTTGTATGAAAAACAATGGAGATATTTCTCAAAGACATCTAAATTTATTGTCAATTTGGCCCTTTTTTTTATTTTACCTTTGTTGACTGTATTTGACATAGTAGAAACATGTTTCTTTTTGAGGTCAATGCTATGTCGACAGAATATTTACCCACACTAAAATAATTCTTTTAGGTTTCATATAAAAGACGTAATTGGTAAAACTGTGCTGTGGTGGCCATATTGGCCGCCATCTTCAACTAGGCGAAAGGTTCAAGGGTGCTAGGTGGCATCCGTCGAAATCTAATTACGTTTAACCAAACTTACACCTTATTCCCATAAGAAATATAATTTATAATCTTCCAGCTGTCCTTTAAACCCACCATTTCATACGAGTTATTTCAAAATTTCCCATGGGCATGCCCTGTTTTATAAGAAAACCCAATAGGTGTTTTATCAATGAATACAGAAATCAGATTATCAGATTATCCCATAATGCTCTATTTCGCAAAATCATTCCCGTTTCAAAAATATCTTTTAAAAATATTAAAAATTAAAAATAGAAATTAGACCGACCAGATGTACCTAAAATTCACCATTTGTCATCAGACATTTTAAAATGTTCCTAGTTGTATAAACCAAAAAATACACCAGCGCTTTATCGTCGCTTTATTTTATGCATAAAATCTAACAGGCGGTCACACAAAGACATTTAGGTATGCTATAATACAGAGAAACAAACTTATAGACAGACAAATAGGCAGCCGCTTTGTTTATAAGTTTACTTTCAAACAAACTGAGAGACAGAAAAAGAAAACATACTGGAAAAGCGGGAGGCAAGTCTTGACTTTCAGCCCATACTTATTTATAGATCCAATGGACGTAATCTGCTTTCACTGTGAGAGGTATTTTAGAGATATGAAACCTTACAGTGGACTTAGTAAAAAAAATGTATCCTACAGTTAATCAAAAAATGGTACTTGCTCCAAGCAAGATTCGAACCGTCCATCTACCGATTAACACGCAACAGTTATACCCACTACACCACAGGATTGATAGGGGTGTGAAAACAAGTTTATTAAGTGAAGTATCTAAATACTACAGTACTATAAGATTTAAACCGGAACAACACAGAGAAGTGAGTAGCAGTAAGGGCAGAAAGGCTGAACACGCCGTAATGTCAAATATTGGGTCTGTATTCGGTAACGTCTTTTATGGTATAGTCTTAATTTGTGTAACTTCCCCTTAAATCTATTAATAAGTTATTCAAGATGAGCTAGCGAAAGACAAACACACAAACATACGGCAAAGCCGTTGTGACAGAACAAATGATTATCGTGAATAATGGTATTTTTTTTACACAACAAAAGACACCTGATCGTCTCAAAAAGACATTTCTATATAAGCTAACATCTTGAAATTCCACATGTACATGAATAAATGTACATAGAAAAAATATGAAATGATGAAAATGTTTTGACCTTGAAGAAGCTTTTAATCGCTAAAGTTGAAGTACTACATTCATATTCGTGCTTGTTATCAAATCGTATTTGCCTACAACGACTTTAGCGATTAAAAGCTTATTCAACATTATTTAAAGATATGTACGTCTGTTCTGTACATGTATATAAATATGTACACGGGAAATTCCAAATGTGCTTTTAAAACGACCAGGCGTCTATTGTTATGTAAACAAATGACAATTCTTCACGATCACCATTGTTGGTGTCCCACCGCTAAAAACACAATCGGTCAATACTATTGATTACTTTAACCTATATTTATCATAAATTGATTACTGATTGATTTACTCCACCAATCATTACCTGTTTTGCACCTAAAAATCCTAATATAATAGAATATCGCTGTGTGAAGGGAATATTCAATATTGAGAAGTAAGTTAATTATACTTGTACTTGTTTATTGCTTACACATCTGTCTCGACGTTAACGTGTCCAGATCACGTGACTTTACTATGCATGGTTAGTGTTCCTTACTGCGTTTTGCTTTACTTACCTTTGCGTATACATTAATGTATGGGTGACACAGTTTTGCGTCGTTTGAGATTAGTGCGTGGGTGACACAGTTCTGTGTTTTTGACAGTGACAAATGACATACTTATCGAAGGGCCAATAACCTTTGGTCTTTTTATCAGGAGTTATTCTTTATCTGTCAATGTGAACCCACCTTCGTGATCTGACTAGGATTCCTAAAGTTTATTTACTTCCTTATAAGTGAGTGTGTGCTTTAAGTGTGACCATTCATTAGGAATAACTGCGTTGTGTTTCATCAAAGTTGTACTTTATTTTAACTTATCTTATGTGAAATATGTAAACGAACCCCCACATTCAATATGATCTGCTGATTTCCTCTACGACATCAGATAATTTCGGCTATAAAACCAGTTACATTGCATATAATTTGTGTACATAATTACTTCAAATACATGTCAATGTATATGTCAACTGGCATTTCGATAGGTTGATAAATAACAAGGCCATAAAGATTTTTTTAATAGAGGTAGAAAAAGACAACATCATAGCGTCAAAAATTATTTCCCTCGCTTGTGTTGTTGTGTAACTTATGACCTTCAGGTTTAGTAGGCTATCACGGCTACCGTGACTGCTTTAGTTATATACCTACTACCTGCTATAAAACGAAAAAATCCCGGAAACACTGATTGCACGATGTAGTTTTTTTCGTAACGTTACACTATAACAATAATAAACAGCCGTAATCATAAACTAACGCATTTCATCTTCGCTTATATCATTAATATTTAGACATCTATGTGCTAAAAACTACAATGATACAATGGTCAGTTCGAAAGGTATACGCGAGCGTATGCTGGGGTCAGGAGCCCATGGGAGGGGGGGGGGGCATGGTGTAATATCCCCCATCTGAGAAAAAAAGATAAAGGGCTCTAGTTTTGTACCATTTACACATATTTTCAAAAAATTGGGCCGATATGCACCCCCCCCCTTCATTAAAAAAGCCTAGACACGTTCTTGGCTAGCGATACAAAAGTTACGAGTGATTTGTTGTTGCGTCATCAAATTCTGTGTTTTCTACTTTACATTTTCAAAATTCCTTAGCATTGCGACGATTGTTGTAATTACAGTTTTTATTGACATGTATAATACAAGCATTGGGTTAATTTCATTTGGTCTGACGGATTTTATAAGTGATCAAAGTGACAAGATCAAATTGTTGTATGTTATTCATTGTGATGTAATAGTTTCTCAATCGTGGAACTATGGTTAATCTGATTGATGAAAAATATATAAAAATATTTAGATAAGTAAGAGACTATGTGAATTTGTCAATCCAATTAAATTTTTATTGTATAATAATAAAAAAAAGATTATATACTGCATACAAAAACGGGTATTTTCACGCAGCCGTTTGAAAGTTATTTACAAAAAGAAACAGTTGTTTATCTATGACCTAGTTGAGAAATCCTTATTATTGTAATCCGTTCATGGTTCAGCGCCAGCTGTACCCGTAAAAGCCTTGACACACGAACGTACAACCGTAACCTCCTTAATCCACTGTACTGTGCTGTACTGTAATGTACCTCCCTTTTAGTTAGCCAGATGTACGAAGCGTGGAGACAGCTTTTTTTTTTTTATAAATAACAAATGTTAAAGGTTATATGCTAAAAAGGCTAAAAATATTATGTAAATTAAAAGGTGTGATAAAAAAACTAAACAAATAATTCAAGCGACGATAGGAGATCACGTACAGTTCAAGTTATACATTTTATTCTGGTATGTCAGTTGTATACATCTTCATGTGTCTAATTCTTGATGTCAAAGAACCTGTTGGCAAGTTTTCTTTACCATAACGTGTGACAGTTGTGACTTTTGTTTGTTTGGTCCAATGGAATTCTGTTAGTACATCTGTTTCCAAGAAATACATTCTATAATTGTTCCAGCAAAAAATAAATTGTATGCACTTTTTCCTTATCGACTTGGAATCGGTCGGCAATGTTTTGCATGTTGTCTCATATCAGTTTTACCTTACAGGTTCCACAATTGTATTCATATATACAGGTAATTAAAAAGTTGTTGATTTGATATCGGTAAATATGGTTATAAAAATCTTTAATTTTCATCAAAATGTTATGACATTTTTACATGAAGTGTGTTATCATAAAAGTATCAAACTCTTTACCACATCTTAAAAACTGTACGCTGAAACTAATAAAATGCTTTAAAACTATATCATGATTCTTTTCTTGTATTTGTCAACAAATAAGAGTTGATGAATAGTCGTGCTGTCCTGTTGACAAAACCATCTGTTCAATGTGTTTTATACAGGTGCTAGGCACGTAGCAGTGGCTCATTTATGATAAAGGGGCAACACGATTTGAGGTTACGATGACATGTCATAGATAGAAATGTGAAAGACAAATACATATCTCATGTAGCAAGAATTTCTAAATAATATGTCGAAAAATGGATCGTTTCAGATTTGATTAATGGTTTTTAATTATCACTTTCTTCATTATATTTTTGCTCGTGTGCATAGAAAAGAGACGACGGAAGCGCCTTTTTATGTGCATTTTAAATTTGTCTTGCCTCCCTTATTATTTACATTTTGTTGTTAACATAAATAATTATAGAGGCCTCGAGAACGACATCGCGACCAAACAATTTCAGTCACGCATTAGATCAACGTGTTTCTCACGAAGCGTTCTGTATTATATGAAAAGATGCAATAAGAGATTGAACGCAGTGTTCCCCTTTAAGGTCGGTCAATCAAAAGTACAAGAAAAGATGTGTTAAATAAAAACATTTTGTGTTTTCAAATAGAAACTAAAGAGTCTGACATCATTCTAACCTCCGTGGGAGAAGAAATACGAAATAAAGGACGGACTTGAAACTTTAAACCAGTTGGCGGTACAAAAATCTACTCACTTTAAAGGTAACATAGGGCAGTTCCCTGGTGTGATAACAGAGATTACATCGTGTGTTGTTTGTGTCTACGTGAGTATTCAGCGAAATGTTATATCAGTGTTTGTTGTGTGAGTGAATTCTATGAATGAGGAATTTACTTTTACTGATTGTTTTCTAAGTAGATTATATAACAGCTACAGGAGGATTAAAAACAGCTGATAATTATCTCAAAATGTTCAAGTGACTTTTTGGAATGGAGTTTAACTGATTGTTTTTTAAGTGGATTATAGGATTTATATTTCTCTCAAAATATTCAAGTGACTTTTTGGAATAGAGTTTAACTGATTGTTTTCTAAGTGGATTATAAGAAACTTATATTTGTCTCAAAATGTTCAAGTGGTTGTTTGGTGATCACAACGAATCCCATTATGAGGACACAACTTGGCAATCACGTCCAGCGGATGTGCGAATATCTCGTAAAACAAAGTATTACCTGGCATCTGAGCCTGATATAGGTAAAGTATACAGTATATTATAATTATATTTAAATTTATCTTTAACCCTTATAGGGATACAGTATATATTATATTTATATTTATCGTTGAGACTTTCTACATTCTAGCCTATTTATTAATCATTTAACTTTGTCCATATCTCTCTATATCCTTTTTGTTTCCACAATGTTGCATTATATATAAAGATATACATAATTGTTTTTTGTTCTTTTTAAATTCCAATGCTCTTTTCTGTCTTTTGTGTACCTTGTTTGGTTAGTAAATGTCGTGTACAAAGCCATATTTAAACTTCTAAGTAAGAAATTAGTTGCCATTGACATTCTTAGCAAAGGTGTATGTGTGATGAGATAAATGAAGAATGAACCATGAGTTACCACAGTCTAGACCAACATACCCCTTTCCAGATTAATCAATCCCGTCATCACAGCCCAAATTTAAAATCACCTGTTAATTTTCAACCCAGCCATTACTCTACCCCTTCTAAGAATAATTCAAATCCAGCCCCAGTCTTGGGCGAGAGTGCACCCCAGCCCCCAGATAAATTTAAAAATAAAATGAACCAAAAGCTCAATTGCCTAGTCGCAAATTTTCAAAGTTTGAACAACAAAATTCCCCTTTTTAGTACATATGTTTCAGAAACACAACCAGACATCATTTTCGGCACAGAAACTTGGCATAAGACTGGCCTCTTGGATAGTGAACTCCTATTAGGTGAATACAACATCTATCGTAATGATAGAAAGTCAGGATGGGTTGGGGCCATGCTACGTATTAGCAAGTCCCTAAATTATCAACTAATCGCCAAGAGCAAACACACAGAATCTGTGATAGATTCACACCTCATAGGTGATGACAAAGACAGTAAGAAATTGTGGACATACATACATCAAAAGTAAGAAAATGAAAACGTAGGCATAGCCGATCTACATGACGGCCATAAACTCATTTAGGACCCTACTACTAAAGCTAATTTGTTTAATATCCGATTCTCATCAGTATTTTCTATCCCAATTTTTAAGATTTTTTTTTTATAATAAATCAAAATTCCCTAAAATGCCTAAAACCAATGTGACCAGAGCTGGTGTACTCAAAATTATGACCAATATATTTTTTACATCTTCTTATCTATTTGTTACTATCAAATTAGTATGCCTATTTATTGGTGATAATGACAAATTATTATCTATTTTGTATGTCAAATTTATATGCCCATCTATTGGTGATATTTGTACAATTCTCAACTATAGTTGTTCCACTGAGAAAATAAACATGTTTATGATAAATATTACCTTTCAAAGAGTCCATAGTTGATTGATACTTAACGTTTTAGCTACATCACATAGCCTTGATCACAAGTGAAGTTTACCGGCAGATCAGATGTTAGATCTGCGCAAGACGTCGATATTGATGACGTCACATGACTTCCCGAAGGGAAGTCGTGTAAGCAGATAGA
>JAUUEB010242379.1:0-13407 GCA_032362205.1 Clione limacina | reverse complement strand
ATGTACATTGAGGGTTTGCCTCACTACGCTGTTAAATTTACAAATGACCAGTGAATAATAAGTTCCTACAACTCAGCAACTAAGTACCTTCTGAAATCGGATCATGACCGCCCTTAGGGTGAAAACAGTCAAGTGATCTAGATATAAGATAACACTTGTTAGTTTGTGATTAATACACATATAAATGAAAAGACAATTTTGCGTAATAATATGGACTATGTTGTGCCGTTTTATCTCTTTTTTATTTAGTTTATAGGTGCAAGACGATGTTTAAGCACAAGAACTTTTTTATAAACACGACATTTGACTTTATCAATTAATAAGTCAAAATTGTCAGGAAATTAACATTTGCTAAATTCCTATTTCATGCCGTTGTTTATTAATATCGAAAGTGGTGGGTTGGGAGTGTGAATTACACTGCAAGTTAGCTCGTAAGTCAGAGGCTGATTGCATCCAGAACTCAAACGACAGAGGTGCATAAGTCATGTGGCTCATTGCTTCCGACCATCAGTCTTGGCAGTGATCTTTTGCCGGTGAGCTCTGCCTTCTTGCAATACAGAATAGTACACCAATGGGTGCACCGATCACAGACAAGTTTATAATTCTTTGCCGGGCATCATAGCCTTAAGGGTCGCTTTGTTCATGATTTGGATTTGTGTCATGTGGCGTGGAAGCTGCAGAGGATGCCAGAGCGGGCGGTCCTGTCGGAACCCCCGAAACCACAATTCACTCTGGTGACAGCTGATGATGACACTTGAATGTATGTGATGCATGGTGTTAGGATGGTCAAATTGCTTAGGGTAACCTATGTTTTTATGAGTTTATATCATATGATAGCTTTAATAGGCAATATCGAAGACAGCTGGGATAGACCAGCCTTTTAGAGGGTTGGATGACAGGTGAGAGCCGGTGTCTTATGTCAGTGTATCGCTCCCCACTTATGAAGATAGTCGCCGTTCATAGGATCTGCCATCCTGCAGGGGCCTTAAAGTATCGGGTATTTCTTGTTGGATGACAGGCCTCCCGGCAGTGTCTTGCAGCTGAGAGGCAGAGGTCTGACTGGCGGAGATTACTTGGACGTATATCTTCTTGGGCTTAACTGGCACTTGTGTCATCCAGCGAGAGGTTTGGATTGACAAGCTTGATCTCGAAAGTGGAAGGTCATTAGTGTGATTTACAATGCAGCTTGGCTCGTAAGTCGGAGGCTGATTGCATCCGGTATTCAAACCACAGCGGTATATCAACCATGTGGCTCATTGATCCCGACAGAGTCTCGACAGTGGTCTGTTGCCGATGGGCTCTGCTTTCTTGCCATACCGAATGGTACACCCATAGGGGCACCGGTACCAGGCAAGTTTATACACTTTAAGCCGAGAATCGTAGCCTTGAATGTGGCTCTGCTCATGATTAGGATGTGTGTCAGGTGGCGTGGAAGCTGCTGTGGATGCCAGAGTGGGCGTTCCTGTCGGAAACCCCGAAACCGCAATGCGCTCTAACAGGTTAGAATGACACTGGAATATAGCATGCGTTTCATGCTCCTGGGCCACCGCATATGGTGTTAGGATGGTTCAGGTAGCTTAGGATAACCTAAGTTTATATAAGATATGTCCCATCGAATTTAAACAATCCGCACTACAAGAGCATGTGACACACCCAATGTACTCACATCCCCGGATGATTAATATTCACAATATTTACCGCTCTGAGGTAGGACCCCGATGTAGAATTAACTGCGTTACTTGATCAATGGCCTTACTGCGACCGGAACCCGTCAATGAGATGCCATTATAGCCTTGAGAAACCAATATCTCATGCTAATAGTTAGGGCAGGAGAGGCATACATTTTCTTTCTTAATGTCAGTAGCAGTTGTAGGACAATATTTTCTCTCACAGTGACAAAGCCCTCGAGGGGTAAAAGAGTCAATATTTCTTTTAACATCGTTTCAAGTGCTTCTGAAGCCAACTAGTATTTGTTACGGTACCAAAGTTTTATGAAACTATTTTTTTTCAAATGATGTTCATTTCCAAATTTAAATAAATGCATATGCGAATGTTTGACGATGCAAATTAATCACCGTCAGAATGAAAAGACAAAACAGCTTAATTTTAAGATTACTATGATACCTTAACACAGAGCTCACAGGACAACGAACAAATATGCTGCATTATGCATTGAAATTTACAAGAATGTATAACTCTTCTATAAGTTTAAACCAAATGAACGTTTTCAGATACTTAAATCTATTATCGACACCATGATAAGGTGTAACATATCTTAACCATTCAATAATTGCTAGGGTAAAAGATGTTGGTTCGTTCGACTTTGAGTACCTCAACCTCTGTTTATCCTAATGCAAAAAACATTTAGCATAATAAATATAGATGACATATGCCTAAAGAAGCAGATAAGTCAAAACCCATAATCGTTAAGTCTACCACTCAATGATATTCACCACTAACTGTCGAGCACGAGTGTCATTCAGACGAATTGAGTAACAAGTGGCAAGCACGATCAAACACATATAGCTAGTACTTGTATCTCAGTTATCGACCTTATTGTAATATCGAAATTGGCTGTGTGTCAAATTGTCAAATTTATTTTTCACTCCCACCACTAACAGTTGCACAAGTTAACGCAAATGATAAAATTGACACATTGCATGTATTAGATAAAAGTAATCTGACGAGCAGACATGAGAAAGTACAGATACATAAATGTATATGAGTGCAGCTTTCATACGTTAACAAAAAGTTGGGCGTGATATATTTTTCTTTAACTGACAAAAAGTATTTGCATGGGCGTGGGTTTCCTCTAATGAAATTACATGAACAGTCAGGGGATGCACTGATGCTGTCAGATATTTTTCATAATGAAATGACCCCCCGAGAAGTTTTAAGCAATTGAAAATTGTGATTGACATATTTTCGTAGACGAGAACAGGGTTATTCAAATAAAACTTATAAATTGTTTAAGACATCTCTAAAGCTGAAAAAACAAACATAGTGGTGTATTTTCAGTAACCATCTTTTGAAATGAATTAACGTTTCTCATTAAACACTTCTTAATTGTATACACCAAACAATGAAAGGTTTTCTTTAATTTTCAAATTATTTAGCATTGAAAAAACGAAGATCAACATGTTAATAAATCATAGCAAAAAGATCCAACCTCTAAAGCATTCGTGATGCATGGTGCTATTCAACATGGACACATACAAAACCGAGTTGTTATCATGACTAAACCACTAATTAGAAACCATTAATTGTCCAAGAAATCTTCCCATCTGCCATTATTATTCCTTTCCCAATGTCAACCCACACGAAGGCTGTGAATTCATCCTCTGGGCACACTAGTTTGACGCCTAGAGAGACACACCAAACCATCACAGAGCTGGTAGTACTATAGTAATATGAACCCAAAATGACAGGAGCAACATTAGTTAAAGGCGTGTACAAAATCCCTGCCACGCGACCACATGTTTTGCTTCAGTATCATTGAGGCGTGACTCGCGTTATGGGTTTTCTTTTTTAAATGGATTTGGAGATTAGATTAACGATACCGGTTTTTCTTTTAAACAAGTTTAATTTGATAATAATGAATGTTCTTTAAAAGACATTTTATGATAAATGAGCCGACATTGAAATGAAAATATATTGCTTGAAATCGGTGAATGTATTTCAAGACGTTCTTTATATGCCGTCGAGAAATGCATTTTATAAATCCGATGTAACTGCTAAAAGCATTTTTGTGGGTCAACGAGGGAAAATAGTTTTATTATATTTTCTCTAATCGAATTTATTGTCATAAATAATCATACATATCATCTTCAGATTTTGTTTAAGTTTTAGAATCAATGTATCAAATCACAAAAGCTAGAGGACCAAAGAAAACAAATGCAGGCATTAATAATGTGCGGTTCTTTTGTGTTGAACAAAGTCCGTTCTGCTTTCGTTTCTCTCGGAATGGTAATCATATAAAGATAAAATAGGTTAGTTTCAACACAAAGCGTGTATAATTCCACACACAAAATCGTCTTCAAACGCCATTGTCATAAAAACAAAGCCTTGAACTATATGATCTAAGTATGACAGTGTGCAGGGATACTCGTTAACAGTGACTCTTCTTTACGTATTAATTATACAGCTAACGCAAAAATGAATTTTAGAGCGTTTTTTTAAGGTGCCATTACTTACTTTTTTATGACAACAGTACGCTGTGAATAATATAATATCATTATAGTTTATGGGGCTCAGTAAGATGATCCAAGGTTACAAGGAGCATGGCTCAATATAATTTATGACATTTTAATAGAGGTTGATGTAATAAAGTGATGCATAATGAAGACAGGGTTGGGTGGGGACGCTTGCGGGAATAAATTAAACTAATATAGTATGTTCTTTTTCATAAACATATGCTTACAGACTGGGCATCCTCAACAATGATTACTTTTGGCTTTTCTACCGGCTTGCGCATTACTTATATTGATGTGAGTCTGAAGAAATACAACATATTCTTATCCATATTTAAATAATTCAAATTGTAAAACAGACACAAGACAGTGAAGATGTAAACCGCCATACAGTTAAAAATACAATTTACACTCATTAATGTATTATCATATATTGGCGATGGGACACTTTCATGATTTGAAATTTGTAGAAAGTGACCATCATTGTATGTGGTGACGGTGTTTACTGCTAACGCGAAATATACTTAATTTTTATGTTATTGCCTGTACCTTCTTTTGATAAAATAAAAATGTATTCTATTTAAGACAGACAATAAGCGTAGGTATCATGTGCTGGTCATGCACCCTATAGTTGTGTGGTGCTTAAAAATTGGGCCTTCCAGGCAAAACTCAAAATTTAAATCTCTTGACCTAAATTTTGTTATTTGTTATGACAACTTTGATCTTACTATACCAGGGATCTGATCTGTTTTATTTGAGATGCTCTCGAATCAAAATATTAAGTGAGTATATTTAAGGGGTGACTGGTATCTGTTGTGAAAACTACAACGTTTGTCTATGTATGTTTTGTGTTGAAAAATCATGTGTTAAAGAATTCGTTTATCAAGAACTTCACTCTACTTATAAAACATCCGTTAACCTGAAATACAAAAACATTATGAATCTATTGGTTTTACGTTTTACTTAACTACACGTTATCTAGTTATATGGTTCATTATCTCCGTGATTACAGTTCAGTACAGCAATGTTAGTTATCTTATCATGTACACGAGTCAATGCACTGACAAATTATTGAATACTCTAGGCCAGTATTGCCTTGGACCACACTCTGAGTAAAGTACCATGCCTTAATTTGTGCGTGAATGATTTATCTAAGAAGGTCGAATTGTTTTAGATTTTAACTAATCGGACGTGAATGTATCTTTCTGTTCATGAATCCATGTCCTATCCTTATCTTTCTGCTGAACTAGTGGTATTAATTTGTTGCACGAATAGTAAAGCAGTCTAATGTGTAGCCAAGGGTCTTTGAATTGTAAGCAGGAGTGAAGATAACAATAAATAAATTTAAAAGATATATTACAAAAAAGGTAATTCATCATATAACTCTTATAAAATAAATTAATCAAGGTCACTCTGATTATCTAAGACCAACTACTTAGGCATACATTGTCAGCCCATGTTTCTTTCTGTATAAGGTCTTGACTTGATAGTCAAAGTAGTGGTTGTCCTCACAAAGAGCTTTCGGTAATGGGATGGTCATCGTTTGGAGTGCCAGACAGTAATATGATTTTATTAGTGGCACGGGCTTCAGTGGATGCGATAATCGTGTTCAACAAAGCGGGTTGATATCAGTCATTTGAATGGAATAAGTAGTCAAGCCGTCTGCCAGCTGTGTCTTTCACTCGTATCCCAGAATGAGTAAGAAACTTGTAGTACTGTAAGTGATTACTTGAGGTGTGGGGTGGATTGTTGGTAAAATTGATAAATTTAGGTTTTCAATGCATACATGTTATTGAAAAAGGACCCATTGCAAAACTCAGGCGCTTCGCGCCTTTGGTAATGGCTTGAACTAGTCATCACAATATCGCGTCCCTTTTATGATGAGCCAATCAAATAACTTACACTTTGTGCGTTGTTCCGGACACCAAAACCCTTCAAGTTTCTTCTATGAACCCGGTCACTGATGCATGGTTTACGTCTGATAGACATCAATTAAGTGTTGTAATGTAATCTCCTCTCCCTTCACGAGTACCCATGTGATCACATTACGTCATGTTTCTGCGTAATAAAAACTAATAGCCCTACATTTCTAGAATTTAAAACTCTTAAACAGTAAACGTTTTAAAATTACATTTTCCACCCTTGAATACAATGATGCTTATTATAATTTGTGACCTCCTTTACCTTGAGACATTTACTACGAGAATAAGAGTTACCACCAAGTCACCACTCGAGACATACTGACGGATTAAATGAGAGAATTATTGAAAAAAATGAAGCTAGTTATTGAAGCAATGAATCTGGCCATGATGATGTTTGACTATCATCTATCATGAAGTGAGTGTGTTTTTTAATTTTATTTTTATTCGTTTAATGATTCCAATTTAGTTGTCGATGCAAAATAATTGCTCCAAGTCTTCATGGCTTCCAGTTTTTGTTGTTGTACCAAAAATTACTACTTTTTAAATTCTCATGTAAATGAATTATTTCTTAAGAAAAATAGCTCCACAAACTCTGCTAATTAATGAAATTAACATTGTTAATATAGTCCTTTCTTCTCAATTTTATTTTTAATTTTTCATCCAACATGTGATGATGTCAATGAGAGAGTTTTAGTTACTGATTATTCAAAGGGACAACTCATTAACTAAACTAATTAGTGGTTTCCTCAACAGAGGAACATTTTCTGTTCCCGGACATTCCCCCTCTTGACTTCCTTCCGGTCATGGGAGACTAATGGTATTTAATCGTAATTCCAATTTCTGGTTCTAAAAGGAATATATTTGCTGTCGGAAGTTGAAAAACAACATAGTCTTTACTCTACAGAGTTACACTTAATTATGAGGATTTAAATTTTGTTATCCTTTTGCCTTACAGAGTGACAGCGCCATGTGGTGGCTAAAAACAATGACGTCTGTTCACAAATATTGGACTCACTTGTTATTTAATGATGTTCCATAATATACCCGTCTTCGTCCTTAACTAGATATTTTATAGTTAGAAGGTCTTAAGAATAAATTTATGTTTCTGATTTTAAACATTTTTTCTCGAGTTACTATAAAGTTATGAAGGCACGCTTTTATGTATTAATTTTCTGTTACTTCATAAACAAATCTAACTTTCAACTTTTTGTATTCCTATTTTGTATGTCGCATCACAAAGTCAGGCATGTGAGACATATAATGATATCAGTTGTTTTATTAGCTCTTTCCTCTCATTTCGTTGCCAATATTCATACTAACTTGGCTACAATGTGGCTATGATACAGAGTAATTTGAAATGATTCCTGCTTTCGAAGTCCAAAATGCAAAGGACAGCTATGATAAGAACTGTTGTTTTTTGCAAAAATATTATTAAAGTTTATTTCAAGGAGAACAATAACCGTTTGAAAAAACGCTACTTGATTGTTTTACTTAATTTTATTTGATGTTTAAATAGCCATAATTTAGTATTTCCTTGTATAACGCAACTTTAATATTTTAGCATATAAAATGTAACCGTTAAGAAAAGCTCGTGTATTATGTTGGTAGTGTTTAGTTTGACGGCTTTTAGCAATTTGTCTATGAGATTGTACAAGTTAATGGCAACATTATGATAATATTGTCTTGTTAATCCGCGACATGATTTGACACCCATGCATTATCTTTACACGTGGCCTTAATGCCTGGTTTGTTAAGAGCATTATCATGATGAAGCCCCATCAAGTGAAGGAAAACATGTATTCCTTACGTTAGAAGCTTTCAATATAAAAACTGTTAAGCCTTTTATCAATACCAAGGATGAATTTAGAAGCAGAGCATTTAAATTCAATTGTTCATAATGTCCATTATTTAGATATAAGCATATGTAATTACATTATGGTTTTTTTAAAGTCAGGTCAGGTCGCTTTCTATTCTGCTATTGGTAAGATGTTAACCGGTACAACCTGTTCCATGTTCCCCGCGTGCCTCCGGGATCGGCATTACGCCTGAGGTAGGAAAAGGCTAGTCTTTAAAACCAGGTCCATGGAGCTCAGCTGTCTACGTCCTGGCCTGCCAGGCCAGGCAGTTGAACCATGATGCTGAGGGTGGTCTCATTACTGCGCACACTGTTTTCACCTAAATAATCCACAGCGCAGGCCGAAAGGCAACTCCCCCCACTCAAAAGTCCTATAGCGATGGGAAACAGGCAAAACGGTAGGTGAAAGATGTTACTGGTAGCCGCAGTTCTAATCCTGCATGTAGGCGGTTCAGGGCCAGTGGTCGTTTGATGTAGACCTGGTGACAAATGTATCATCCGACAGCACCCTGGGCGACCAGGCAGCCTTCTTTAGGGATAGCCTGCCTGCTTCACATGGAGAGGGCCTAAAATAGGTGACCTAAAAAAGTTCGTTACTAACTTATCCGGATGCCAAGCCGCGGCAATGAATTAATTGTGTGAAGTAGTGAGTGAATGATGAGGGGAAGGAGGGAGAGTAGATTAATGAGTGAATGAATGAATGAGTGATTGATTGAGTAAATAAATGAGTAAATTAGTTAATGACTGAATAAAAGATAAGGCAATTAAATGAGGGAGTAAATTATTTAGTAGATGAATGATTGAGTGGTTGAGTGGGTGCAGAAGTCAGTAGGTTATTGAGGTATTGAATGAGTGATAGAAGGGATGATGAAGTGATTAGATGAGTTAATGAGTGAATGAGTATGTGAGTTAGTTACTTTGTGAGTGAGATAATTAATGAGTGAGTTTGTGAATGAGTGAGTGAAATAATAAACTTGAACTTAAAGTCTAGAAATGCAGTTAAGCTTGTTATCTAAGTGTAAGAAATGTTATTAGCATTCTTTTAGTTCTTGACTATAGCATATTATCAATACCTGCACCTTGAATCTATACTTCAATATAAACAAACATGCATCATCTTCCGGATGCACTTAATATTCGGGCTAAACATTGTTTTTCTATCAAACACCAGCTACTCAAAATAGTTAATTTCAATACAGATTGCTTTCAAACTACCAGCCAAGATCGGGTACTTCAGCTACTAGTGTATTGATAGTGTGAATGTGCATATGGTTAAATGAGCTATCATATAGAACGTGTTTACAATGTATACAATTTATAATTAGTACTTGTATTAAAATCCCATACTTTGTTTGAATGTCAAGCGCATTTCGTTACATAACTTGTTTCTCGTCTGCTTCCGTCATTTTCTAGACAAATATACACACATCACCTTAATTAATGTAGTATAAACTTTGAAGTAAACCACGTGATAAAGAAACGACAAAACGCAATAAGTATTAATTTAAAGAAAGGAATATGAAATACATATTGTTTCCTAATTCTCGTTACAAAAATACTGATATAATCGTGCGGTGTCTGCCATAACATTCATTGCGCTAATCGTGAGGCGTGTTAAAAAGGTTAGCTTCCAATTGTATTATCTACCCCTGATGCAAAAACAAAATAACACACTTCATTTTGGAACCTATTTTTTCAATGGTACCTATACATATTCGTATTTAGAATAAAGTATTTGCAATCCACCAATTCACAAATTAATAAAACTCTTTCAAGCACCGTTCTTACACTGTCCATTTGAATAATACGTGTTTACGGAGCATTTCACACTAAGCCACTGATCCCCCTACCAGGTTCCGAGATCAAATAGTAGCTTTATCAACGATTGATGCCAATAATTTGTGCTTAATGTTGGTCACAAGCCACTGACCCATGGTCAAGAATTTCTAATTGGCAGTCTCAAGACATCACAGTTGTATTTCTCCCCAGGTGATGCAACGCTTGGATAGATTTGTCTCCCTTAGATAATCTTCAGGGGCAGTAACAAATAATGTATGTATTGTGATTTCTGTAGAACACAGCAACAGAGCTGTCCATTATGACTAAGGAAATGCTTCATCGCCCACTCCATGGTTGGACAAATGTCCTTCTCCGTAAATGGCCTGGAGATGTTTACTAATAAGACCGGCTGACATTATTAGGAAAGGTAAATCGGAACCATATTTAGAGCTTGTGTTCATAATGATATTTTAATATTCTTAATATAATCATTCTTTGCTTTTGTTAATCTCTTGTATTGATTGTGATTTCAACGGAAAATGAGTTGTCGTTGAATAACGCTTCTTTTAATAAAAGCATAAGTACTGTACGCAAATGTGTTTGTATATCTACCAATGGCAGCAATAACACTTTGGTTCAATAATGTAGTATCAATAATAACTCATCGCAGATTTTGAAATATAATATAGGGACATAAGTTTCTCTTAACAAATAACCAGTAATCCCTTGCTTCTGCTTTTAGTCATTGTGTTATATAATTTCTCTCGCAGGGTGTCTGAGCCTGTCTCGCAGGGTGTCTGAAGAACCATGTTATGTTGATTGATATAACAAAGGTAATCAAAATAACTGAAATTCAAGAAACTGGGAGAATATTAGTCAATTAGAAAAAGGAAACAGCAGGTAAACTATATTTATATTGCCATCTTTTTCTTTTTTGTTATGACGTTGTGATGACTTGAACTAACATTGACGTATTGACTTTTGTCTCTTGACCGATGCCGTTATGAGGCTTATTTTACAGAAGTCCTTTGTCATTGCAATAAGGCGGAATAAGTCGGTCGATGACCTCTTGATTGATTCTTGGCTCTGGTACATCAGTATTCATTAACCTATTAATGAAAATTGTCAAACAATTGTTTTCTTATTGGTCAACTATATGAATTTAAATTATACGAGTTCGTCGGGTGATTTATTCCAGTTACATGCCATCTTGTTAAGCGCCACGGCGCTTGTGGGAAAGTTTTAGGTCATTAGTTCATTGAAAGTGCCATCTTGGGCAACATCACGTAAATACACTATAACATCATAATATCAATCTATTCCGGGCAAGGTTGGGTACTTAACTCAATTAAGATGCAATAAAAGGCTAACGTAATTTTTAAGAATGTAGTAATCTTGTTTCCTTTTACTTTTCGATACCGTGAATTTAAATGGTATATTTCCTGAAACTTTAATCACATCCTATATAGAAAATAACTTTTAACATGACCCTAATTAAATTTATCATTTACGGCAATGTTGAATTTTTTATGCGATTGAGGGATTCGATGTTTAAAACGGATCTTTCTCGTTCTTTAATTGCTTAAAACGAAAATATTTATTCACGTTCATATGTATAATTTGTTACACGTTACGATAGGCAAAAGACTTTTAAGACATCACCAAGACAAGGATGCGTCAATAATGACGTGGTCGACAGGTGAGAGGTGAGCGCTTACTTGCTTCAATTAATGTTGAGAAAACGTTTTTTTTAAGTTTAATAACGTGAAGGTAGTCCTTTAATCGAATGACTCTTTGTGTATGTAATCAACCTTATAAACATAAGTTATGAAATTTGGCCATTAATTCACATTTTCTTTGTTTTGTTGTGGAATCAGGTTTATGCTCATTCATTATTATACCTGTAGCATATTCAAAAGAAAAATAAGTATAACCACTGTTCGGATAGTACATGCACAAAAGTTCCTATTAAATGGCGTGTTAGCAAATACTCATTTATAATGCAAGAATGTGATACGTACGTTGTACGCTGTCATTTCTTGTTAAACAGTTATACGTATAAGCAGTCTTTTCAGCATGCTACTCGCCAATACAACAAGAAGTTGACATATCTCCAGTTATCTCCATATGATGGCATGTTTTCCCGTCACTGAATCTCCACAGGACACTCTGTGTATCTCTTCTTATCAGATATATCTAATTGCGCTCATTTACTGCAGGATTACAGGAACCCCTTGTACCAAGACAAACATTATACTTCTTACTGGTGTAACAGTGTGCATGTCTATGTATTGTTATCTGGTATCCTTAGAAGTATTTTATTTGATATATGTTTTACGACCTTCTTAACTTGTTTTAGAGAAAAATCATAACAAAAAGCTGTTATGAAATTATAGAGATTATCTACGCTAAATAGACTAATCAGATGAAGTATTTTTAACAGATGATGCTTTATCCAACGCGTATTCAACAAAATTGTAAAATGAGTATATTCATCGTGTATCTTTCAATGACAAACAATGTAAAATAAGGATTTTATTGTTATCTCACGAATTCCATGATGTTTCTAACGAAATAGTTTGATAAAAATTGCGTACGTAGGCGTGCAATAACAGTGTAAAAACATATCAGGGTTAATTGGTGCTTATATTTCACTTTGCAATCGATCATTTAAGTTGAATCTCCTGGGAAACACATTTGCTCTTACTATTTCCGTCGACATTTGATGCTTGTTAAAAAATGTATCGGTTTTGAAACTGAAGAAACGAAGTTGCTAATTATTGTTGTAACATGACGAGTGGTTGTAGGGCTTGGGCTGTAACACAATATATGCATAACATCTGTAAAATAATGACTCGCATGGCTGGTGTTTATATAGAGTATTTTATTTAAGTTTAATCTCAGTTAAACAACATAATTTAGAACTAAAAATTGTTAACATTTTCCGGAACAGAAAAATATCCTATTCCTTTACTAAAAACTACTAATGGATACTAACACTAAACTGACTAAGGCTTACGTCCACAATTAGACTGTACAAGAGGGCGTTGTAATTGGGGTGTTATAATATGTGTAACGAATAGTTACGCATTTATTTGACATATGCGATGACGTGACCACAAGCGGGGACTAATGATGTATCGAGAAGGGCATGGCCATGGATATATCATAGTAGAGTTATAATATGTCCATTGACGTTCTTTACACATCTCAAGGACGCGTAAAATATCTGGAACTACATATCTTATAAATCAACGATATAGTTAAGTATTCAATGGCATCTGCGATGTCTCGAACAACATGCGGAAATGATGGGGAAGTATTATGTGCATACTGAACCTGGGGCGAATACCAGTTATCCAGTACAGTTGCATCTTTAAGCTTGTAAGCAAGGATGTTGTCGATAGCAGAGACTGAAACATTTTATAATAGACAAAACAATGTATAACGTTGTCTAGAAATGAGACATGGTGAATCCGACTTTAGTTTGATTGTTATCAAATTTCCTGCATTATTCCATTGAAACTACAATAACCATTTATTATTTTGCAATATTTTTTTCCGATTGGGAATCTATAACAATATACACTGAATTGTATGCTTGCTTGTATGGTTGTATGGTTGTATAATTGCACTTCTATAATCTCCGAAGTCTCTGGAT
>JAUUEB010242268.1:0-13407 GCA_032362205.1 Clione limacina | reverse complement strand
CGGATAGCGGCCGCCCTCTGGGTGAAGGGAAGCACCAAAATGTTCACGCAAAACATGTGCTAAGCAAACCATGTGTTTGGCAAAAACATGTGAGTGTAAAAAGCAGTACGCTAACGTACAATTCAGTCAACAATAAGATTTGACTCCGTTCGAGGTAAAAGCGAACGAAAGAAAGAAGAAAAAGAACTAGGCACTGTTTACAAGGTACACAACACATTATTTTACTGAAATATGATGATTTTATCTTTTTATTGAGTTTTCTATAAATAAAAAAAGGGCTTCGACTTTGTGTTATTTTTTTTAGAGAAGGCTTTGTTTGTGATGAATGCTTTGTCTTCGTGATGTGCCAGGGCTTCGGTTTTGTACCCATGTCTGATAATGCTTCTCTATGATTTGACAAGTTATTATATTTTCTTATGTTCTTTGTTCATATATATAAGATACTTTTCATTTATGGCAGCCTGTATTGTATTAAGGCGCAAGGCGCAATTTGGAAATTCCCCTTTTTTATTCCCAATTACAATGTGTTACACTTTTTATTGCATCATATGCTGTAGCCATTCCTTGTCTGAAATAAAGTGTAAAAAAAGAAGTAACTTAAAAAAAGTTAAAAAAAAGTGTCATGACAGAATTCATTTAATTGGTTATTATCAGTAAACATTAACATATAACCAGGGTTATTGGACAACAATCTATGATACATTTTTCATAATAGTTAAAGGGTATCAAAATTACAAATACATTTTAAATTTATGATGAAATGCCTGTTTCATTATCACACTTTTCTCATATAGAAATGTAAATATTCCCATAGGTTATTTTTTATTGCAAAAGCATGATAAATGTTTTTGTATTTGTAGAAAATGTTCGAAATAATATCTTCAACATTTTGTGTTCAAATTCAATAACTTGACTAACTTATTTTAAATGACACAGTATTGATTAAAAGTTCACTGAGTGAATGTGACTTCTTGTATGTATACACGCATGTTTATATTTCTTTCCTGTTTATTAAGCTTACAAGCATGTTTGCTTCTTGCAGTGCTTGTTAATCTACCCAGCTTGTTATATTTGATGTTTTGAAAAAAATATGTTGAATATTTTAATGTTCTTTATTTATATATTGAAAATGGAAATTTTAAATTATTTAGAAAAAAATAGTTACAAGATTTTTATTTTTAATGTTGATTTAAAGTTATTTACTCTATTTATCCTTCTTTATTATTATGGCAAAAATATAATGACTTCTTCAGTCTGGCTTTAACACTTGTATATATAAAATACAAGTAAAAACATTGATAGATGAAAACAAGTCATAACAAAAAAGTTTTTGAACCCTTCACTATCTCATCTGTTGTTGTCTCTACTGGCAGAGTTGGATGCAGTACTTGGCTTGAAAAAGCCTCTCTGTGTTCCTCTGTCTGCATTTGGACTCTTCTATATCTGCTTTTCATGTCTTGCTCCATATAGATTCTAAAAGGTGTGGTGATAGTTAGTATGCATCCCTGTCTGACCTCCTTACCTATGTCAAGGAATTCTGATTTTGGCTTTTTGGTTTGGATCTTTATATAATGAGGAAATTAGCATGACAAGGTGCTTTGAGAAACATTTGGCTGATATAGTTTCAAACAAGTGGTGGTGGTCTACATGTGAATGAAAGCTATGAAGACTTCTAGTTCTCAGTTTCTATAATATTGTGTATAAAATTGCATGTCAATGGTGCCTCTGTTAGTTCTATAACAGTCAGGAAGTTCTTGTTCTATCTTTGGTTTCAGCCTGTTCAGAATGATAATCAGCAGTATTTACTGGCAGGACTGATCAGGGCTGTGGTTATATTATTGTTGTAGTCTTTTGCATTCCTGCTTTTTTTGTAAGCTTTGTCTGTGTGTTGAAAGATTTCCTATATCTTCTTGGTACAGTTTTAAAAAACACAACTAACCATCCGAAATATTGCTTTTTTTAGATTCAAAAGCAATGTGCATACAAAATATGTGTTGACATATGCATGAGTATTATGCAAGTAAATACAGTAAACAAGGATTGATCCGAAATCCACAAGACCATCCATTTGGATCGTTTAAAAGGAGTCTGCTGCTTTAAGCTGAGATGGGATAGTAAAACAATCTTGTTCCTACAACTGTTGCAAAGGCATTGACCACTTACTGCCACACACCCATAAGATCATGTAGCAAACACCACCCCTCATATCTTGATTGCAACACTAAATCAAAGGAGGAAAAAAGTCGTGTCACAAGCCAGTGTGTTTTTTTAAAGTAAGTGGCTAAGTTTTTAGTCTGCACAAGTGAGTGAAATAACTTTAGTTTCCACTTTGACGCCTGGTTTCTGTTAATCGCTGGTGTTGAATTTTACGCTTTAATAAAAAATCAAGACGCCTATGGAAGAATTATGCATGAGATGGTCTAGGGAAAAGATAAAATATAGTGATGTCAAAATACATTTATTTACTTTAAAAAGAGAAGCCTTTTGGTTTTGGAATTGTCTATTGTAAAAAAGAAATCCTGACTATTGAATTTCCGCACTATTGATAGTTTCAGTTTAAAGAGTTTTTAGTTCAATTGCTGTTTACTGTTCTATAGATATGTAATTTCCTTGCGTTTTAAACAAAATGTCCTGTTTCTATTGCATACTTTATAAGATACAGTCAGTATTTGGCTATTTTCATGGTTAACAATTAAACATGTGAAGCACATTTTTTTCAATTAGGTTTTTCATTTGGTTGATTTTGTCCCAGTGGAAAAGCAGGTCATCAACCATAACAACTGATTCTTAGCTGTCAATCAAATCCAGTCATGGTGTCGATACTTGTATTAGATTGGTAATTATAATGCAATATCCAAACCATCTTATTGAAAGACTTGCAACTCAGGAGACCAGAATATGAAGGAACAAACTCCAGCTCAGGAGCATGATCTGACATACCTTTTGACTATGCTTCAACATAGTTGCAGTTTTTCCTGCTAGGCTGCCACTTTCACACTCTTGCTAATATTGATCTTCTCAACAAAAACTGCTTTCAAAAAGAAAATTAAACATTGGTTAGAATGATTTGATAAACATTAAAAGTAATTGAAACAATGTTTTAGCATATCACTGAATATAATTTTGATCACCTTTTAAGGAGAGACTTAGTTTCTAGGGTACTTCCCTTTTCATATCACTGAATAATAAATTTTAAGTATTCGTTACTATCTTTGTAACTTTGTATCTTTGTATGAACCACCAGATTAAGCATATGATATTTTTAATTTTGTCTCTTAAAGAATATTATGTTTTTGTCCTCAATGCTGATTTGATAATTTGGAATTGAAAAATATTTTTAGTCCAATTTTACTGCCCTAAAAACTATTTAATATTATCAAATAGCTTTATATCCTATATTGGATGTTGCTAGATCCCCCTCAAGATGAAATATTTTAGTTCTGTTTTGATAGGATTTGTCAATCAAAGTACATTGGAAATCTTGTTAAACTTTCTATCAGTTCCCATGTACATAGACAGGAGCTGATTTTCAATATCCTGATTAATTAACACTATCAATTCTCTTTCAGCTGGAAGCCCATCGTAGACTACATCGATGCCCAGTTTGATGCTTACCTTCATGAGGAGTTGAAGATCAAACGTATGCTGCACACCTATCATGACACTAGGGTTCATGCCTGTCTTTATTTCATTGCCCCAACTGGACATTCGTAAGTTTATTATTTACTTTTTAAAAATATTTTTGTTTTATGTTCTAAGATTATTGAAATCTTGACTAAGAGTGTTGCTGAACACATTTTTAGTTTTAGAAAAATGTTCTTGATTTAAGTTCTATGGGCGACAGATGAAAGGATGTAAGTCCCATGTGTAAGATGTGCTTTTTGAAGATCCCATGGTCTTAGGGGCAATCAACGGAAGGGTTACCAAAGAAGGCGCCATCCAAGCAAAATTTAGAAGGGACCAACTTCACTTATGGCACTAAAGCAGTTTAAATGTAAGAGTAAGAGTACATTCTGAAGTTAGATAGATGTCTGTCTTTCTATTTGTATACAAAACCCAACTCACCCTTTCTGATTTTTGCACTCAGTCAAAGCTTTTTATAATTTATGTCTGAATGTTATATTGATGTGTTTATTTTATTTGTTAACCTTTATACTTCACTTTTCTCCTTTCACTGTTCAGTTTAAAAGCACTTGATCTGGTGACAATGAAGAAATTGGACAGCAAAGTGAATATTATTCCTGTTATTGCTAAAGCTGATACCATCACCAAGACAGAGCTCGTAAAGTTTAAGACCAAGGTTTGTGAATGAATTCTTAAGTTTTAGGGAGTATGTAGTGCATATTATGACATTTGATACTTTCTGATATGGCTCTCAGATTGATCGACACATTTTGGGTGGCCAGCATATCATTTTGCTCTGCTCCTCATTGTTGGATAAGAATGTTCTATAAACATGAATGTTAGTGTTTTCCTTTGACCAAACAATAATTGCTATCCTGGCAGTATTTTAGTAGACATGGTCTCATGTTGGCTGTAGGCACTGTTCTTTGCTATCTCTTGGTTGAGGGTCTCCTACCTGCAGGCATAATGTTAAAGCTAAGATGTTTAAAACAATTACAGAGTATTGAAGTTTGTGTAACATTAAGAGGATTTTTGTTCTGTTATTCCACAGTTGATGTCTGAACTAGTTTCTAATGGTGTCCACATCTACCAATTCCCTACTGATGATGAAACAGTTGCAGATACAAACTCAGCTATGAATGTAAGTTACCTTATTTTTTAGTTTGCTTCAATCTAAACTTAATCAGCATTTATTATTCTAATTTTAAAAATAAGTTGCTTATACAGACCATTTGGGACTGAGGCAAATCAAAATAAACAATTACTAGAAGTTTGTACCTTTTGAATGATATTATTTAACACAACTCTGCTACTTTTGATTTATATTTATTTTTGACTTACACTTAGCTTGTATGATACTTTTTAAAAATCAATATAATTTATGAGTTGATCTCTGATTTACCCACAGCAACACCTACCTTTTGCAGTTGTAGGCAGCAATGATGAGGTGAAGATTGGCAACAAGATGGTGAAGGCCAGACAATATCCTTGGGGAACAGTTCAAGGTGATTGAGACACTATCTAAGTCATTGAACATGACAGTAATGAAGGGCTTGATTTGAAGTATTCAATCAGATTTAGGATTGTTTGCAAGAGTGTATCTAGTTTCAAAGGGCAATATGTCAATCAATGTATTTAAAAAACAGTTTCTCCTCATTGAATTTTCATCTTTTATTAATTTCTTTCAAGTCAGAATTATTCAGTTTTCTAAATCTTATTTTTGCAGGAAGAAATTTAGTAGAAACATAATATGTAGAATAACTAGCAATATCCAACTGGGCCATGAGTCTCATTTGTCTTGTTTAAATGTTTAGGTTACACATGGTTATGCGTCAAACAACCTTATCATCATAGCAATGTCCCTACTGGGGTCACAGGGTAAAGATAAAGTTGGGGTTTGGTCCACCCTGTGCTTATCTATTGTTTGGTGCAGAGTAGATCATAAAGGATTTTACTTCCTATGGGATTTATAAATTTTGAGTTTTACTTTTTACTGAGTCACTTATACTATGTTTTTGTGTTTCTCAGTTGAAAATGAAAACCACTGTGACTTTGTAAAGTTGAGGGAGATGTTGATTCGCACAAACATGGAAGATCTGAGAGAGATGACCCACTCCAAACACTTTGAGCTTTACCGTAGACACAAACTGGAGGAGATGGGATTCTCAGATTCTGAATGTCGCAGGTTTGTAATTTGGTTCTGTTTTGTTTTATCTTACCATGTCAAGAAGGTTTAGAATGTGATCTTTTTGTGAAATAAGGAACCTTTCCTTTTAGTACTGTAAATTTTTAAATAAGTTCTTTTTGTTTAGTTACATATTTTTCAAGTGTGTATAGAAGTTTTCTCTCCAATAGCAACATGTCAAAGTAGGTGGGAGGCAATTGCAGCCTCACGTCAATATAAAGTGCTGTAAAAACCATACCAACCATATTAATTCAATCTCTTATGGGGTTGCTCAATTAAGTAAAAGGAAGATGTTTGTTATCTCTTATAGTTTAGATAATGGAAAATTGTGTATGTTTGAAGTAAATTGTGTCCCCTCACCATATTTATATGTACCTTATTTATTTCTAGCCTCTCAGAGACATATGAACAGAAACGTCAGGAGCATATAACTACACTCCAAAAGAAGGAAGATGAGATGAGGCAGATGTTTGTCATCAGGGTCAAAGAAAAGGAAGCTGAGCTGAAAGAGGCAGAGAAAGAGGTGAGCTAACATGAAGATTATAGCAGTTGGGATGATAAGCTGTCATATTTGCACAGTGTTTATGCCCTAAGTTTGGAGCAATTTTTCAGTTACTTGCTTGGTAAAAAAAAGGTCCTTGGTTGGGATGTGATATTTGACATTCCTTTTATATAAACTTCTTTTGTTGTGTCCCCACAATTAAATGCTTGGAAAGGACCAATTTTTTTTTCTTACTTACATCGCATCCGTCAAAGAGTAGGGCCCAAACAACGACCTGACAATCATCCACAATGCCAAAGACAAACCTTCTGACTCCTTTTTAAACAAGAATGTACAAAAGTCCAGGAGAAATGGCGAGTCTTTCATAATTCAATTCAGGATATTTGTGGTCTATTATTGCTTTTGTCTGTTCTGTTGCATGTCTCTTTGGATGTTCTTCTGGATACTAGGAGGAGGGTTGGCCTGGGGGCAACCTCTACTTCACACATATGGAGAGATTAGGTTCAAACCAGCCAGAGCCGTACATTTGCTGTCACTCTCCACTGGCTTTGTTATTGGTTGGAACATTTATGTGGGACTTGCCTTTCAATTAAAATTCTCTTATGCTGTGAGATATGTAAAACACAAACAACCAACTGTTTATTCGATATGTTAGCTGTAGTCCAACCTAACCGTATTCTTGGAGCCGTTGTCATTTGGGGAATTTATCCTTGCAGTAGGAGCTTAAATATAGTTGTCAGCTCATTTCCATGTGTGACTTTTATCATTTTACATAGTTCTTTAAAGATTTGAACCAGAAACACTGAAGCAGAGACAGCACATCCCCTCTCTTTCCTTTTGTGCGCACGACACGGCCAATTGATATCGAGGTCGCGGTTAACTAGCGCATGAAGCTGGCTAGTTTTTCTTGTGTAACACTAAGAGATGAGAATGTTAACTGGTTGTTAGGGCCCCGATTGCTCAAAACTGTCCTCAAATTCAGTTTTACATATTTAAGATTATCAATTGCAGCATTTAAAACAACTTATATGTAAATAGATTTGATTTGAGATGATGTTATAACATATCCAAATGGCTGTTTCATGCGCTCGTTCGCGGGGAAACCTGCGCTTGACTCTGCACGATTTCTGCCTCTCTCTGCTTCAGTGTTTCTGATTTGAACTGTATTTTGTTTGTTTCATTTGTTCGCTTATAGATCAGAAATTTTTTATTAGTTGAACTCTATGTGACATGTATTTTAGTATGTGCCTTCTTAATAGATGTTAGTATACATTTTCATAATATCAATCTCAATATTACTGAACTGGAAATTGTTATTTCCCTATTTTTCAATTTGTAAAAATATTTTGTTTTTCAAGTGGAACCCTAGTAATAATTTGGTTTGGAGCCAAGCCGGTGGCAATAAGTAAATGGCAGCTTTATTAATTACATTTCTTAACTTTGTTTTATTATTCTCATTTTCAATATCTTCTTGAATATCTCTTCAGCTTCACAATAGGTTTGATGCCCTGAAGAAACAGCACACAGATGAGAAACGTAAATTGGAAGAGAGCCGCAAGCGCATGGAGGATGAGATGAACTTGTTCAGTCAAACAAAAGCCCAAGTTGCAGCTCATACTTCTACTATTGGCAAAAAGAAGAAATAAACATCAATAGTTGATAAATATGTTAATTGCCTTGAATTATGTCAAATTTTGAGTGTTCAAGCCTTTATACATGGAATCAGATTACGTGGGAAGGTTGTGTAGTTTTACTTTCAGTTTGTTAACAGTTTTTTTAATATCAGATTTTAAAGGAAGTTATTTCAATTAATTTGAGGCAAGAATGACGACAGCCCACCCTTTACTTTCGACTGAATTTGTACAAACTGAAGACATATTTAAGCTAATTTGTTTGTTATATGTTTGAAGAAGTCATGTCTGATGAATGAATAAAAAGCAGTGATGATTTTGGTAATGGAACAAGATTAGCTATTAGCCTGTTGATACTCATGTTTAAACGCATTTATTTGTATTTTTAATACTGTAATATGTACATTTACAGCTATACGCAATATTTATTGTAGTATCAAACTGAATGAATTGTACTTTGTTGGTATGTTTGATTTGTGTTTATTTTAAGAAGAGTTAAAAGATATCCCAAAGACAAATGTCATTTCTTTGTCTCTATTATTTGATTTCTTACAAATAAGTTGAGAGTTCTTCCATTGAAGACACATATCATTTACTGGTTGAGGGTCATATTTTGAGTCACATTTTCAAACCTGCTTACTAGTCAGTCCAGATGGAGACCTTAAATTACATAATATGTATAACACAAACATTGACAACAGTTGAGTAGAAACAAAGTAGCTGTTACTTGACAATCAAATTTATTTGTTCCTGACATTGTGCATCTTCAATTTCTGTTACATATTTAAGTAAACTTGTTTGAAATTATTCTTAACACATCTAATGAAATCTTACCTTGAAGTGTTTTTTTGTTATCATTTTTGAATGATTGAAAATGTTTGCCCCAAATTTATTATTCAAAAACCTTATCACGTTCTCTCTCAAATATTTAATTTTTTTCCTAAGAATTTTTTTGTCTCCTTACAATGAATAATGAATGATTCAGGATCTATTTCACTATTTCCATGACATTTGATTAATTTGATTTTTATAATCAAAGATATTGCAAGTCTCACCATCATGATTGTTACCAAGATTCTTTGAGGATTTTTTTTTATTTATCCTTCGAGATAAGATATTCATCAAATATATTCTTTTGTCCAAATGTTTGATTGGAGAATAGACATTTTCTTTAGTATATATATATTTGACAAGATGAAGAACATATCAATTTCTAACAAAAAAGGTGATTATTACCTGACATTGGTACTTTTGGACGAAGTCAAGTCATTTATTCATTTTTTTATAAAGATAAGCAAAAAGTTACCTTATGAAGTTACCTTATGGTGACTTATTCAGGAAACTGATGTTGCTTTTGTTTGTTAAAATTAGAAGGGCTTTTAATTTATTGTGTGTGTGTTTCTCTGTATATTACCTTTTTTTAAATTATTTATCAGTAGTATAAAACAGAAAAGTTGTTAAACTTTAGGAAAGAACAAATGGTTTGAATGGAAGATTTTATTCGGGACCAATGTGATTATGGTTAATAGAGTAGGTTTTGCATTAATGAAAATGACAAAAAACTTTGTGCTATTGAAACAATGCTTTGAGAGTTTTCATCATGTTGGTGTAGTATGATTTTTTCATGGATAAGAATTGAGTTATGAATAACCTACAAAAAGGTTTTCAAATTTTTAATTTGCCCTCTTTTATTTTTAGAATAATGTGTAAGCACATTAATTGAACTGATCTGACTATAAAAGATATAAGGCAGCAGAACATGTAATACATATTGAACATGATTTGTCAGCCAAGTCTCTCTTCCCCTTTGTTGTTCGTATGTTGTTGGTTTTTATGTCTTCTGTTAAGTCATCTTTTAATGTTTCATCACATTTATGCTGAATAACCATTTTTGTATCCATATTATTTCTTGATTAATGCATGCAATAAAATATGTAATGAATTACCAGCAGATGGTTTTTGTTATTCTATTAGCTCTCATCTTGATAAGATTGGGAGCGTGTAGGATTTTGGCATCCTTCTGGAAATCAGATATTATTACCAAGGTGTCAGTATATACTGTGACTGGGTATGTCTTACTCCTTACTCTTACATCCTATGTAGAACTGTCACTGTATGTTTTTGTCAATCAGCACCAGCTGGGCCTTTGCCCTTATGGGTATACCCAAAAGCAAGAGGCCAACAGTAAGGCTTTGAACGCTAGGATAATGATAGCTTAGTCATTGTCCCCTCATGAGCATAGAGCTATGTTTCCTGATACCATCCCAGATATAATGTAAATGAAGAAAGAAGAAAGACTGCTAAGAATTTAGTACCATCTTCACAGTCATGATTTATTTACTAATTAGGGTAAATTCAATGATTAGGCTTTGGTTCTAGATGGAGGATTTGTGAACATGTTACAACCAACTTTGAACCTGGAACTAGCTTAAATGGACATGTAACAGTAACATTTAGACATAGAAGTCGTTAAAATATTAAGTGGCCATTTAGGCTACATGTAGGTCATGATTAGGTCAGCTGCTTTTAGACCAAATATTGGTCCTGACTCCTGACATAACTACCATTAAGGCTTACTAACAGAGTGGTTAAGGCGTCCATTCCTGGAGCCAAGGATTGAGTGTTTGAATCTTGGTCATTTCATACTTAGGACTTGAGAAATGAGACTTGAGTAGGATACTAATTTGTCGGCCTGGTGTCTGAATGCTTGAATTTGGATAGGGTTTAGTGCTACACCTTACATCCTCTGTGTGGCAGCATGTAAACTTGTCGCGGATAGAACCCACCATGTGTTGATGGTGATGTACCGTAACCTTTTTTAAGAAACCTACTTGTGAATAACATAACAAGCATGAAGAGAATCTTAAATAGAGTGGATGTAGCTGGGAGGAATGCTGGCCTGAATCTAAACACCAAGAAAACTAAAGTCATGTACATAAACGGCAGAGACACTCCACAAGAAATCAAAGTTGACATCTCAAATCTTGAACTTCAAGTATTTAGGCCCAATCAAGGAAAACGATGGCTCGTGCACAAAAGATATCAGAACAAGAATTGCCATGGTCAAACAGAAAATGATACAGTTGAATAATATTTGGAAAGACAGAGCTATTCCTAAAGAATTGAAAATAAAAATCTTGAAGCATGTCTTCATTGATTTTTGTAAGTGAATCATCTGGTTTTTCAAGGTTACTAAAACCTTTCGAGCAATTAAGTTTAGAATTTACAAACTTCCAAGACCATTTAACATTTCTCTTTCTACTATTAGAGATTTTGGATAAGAAGAAGGAAATTAACTTTTTGAACCACTTATAAAGACCATATTATTTATCTAAAGAGCTGTCTTCAAAACTAAACAGTGAAAAGGCTTACCTTTATGTCCAGAAATATTCTTCCACTTTGAATAACCTATCTGTAACTTATCTCTGGCTCATATTGTTCAAGATTTCCTGACACACACTTTAGATACATCTGAAATTGAAACCATTTAAGCTGATAAAAAAAACTGTCAGTTTAAACCAAAAAGTTGTTCTTTCTACTCCAATCCTAGGTCAAACAAAAACTGGAACTAAAACTATGTAACACAAATCCCTCTTAAAATAAAATTAAACGAACACTTTGTTTCAACATGAAAATGTCACGAGATTAAATGGAATAAAAAAGATTTCGTTTCATAAATGTAGATTGTTTAATTCTTTTTAATCAATCATAAATATCCATTTGTTCTTACACTGTTTTTAACATTATTGATCTTTCTATGTTTCCACAAGAACAGAAATAATGCTTTTGGCATATAAGAGCACCTTATTATCTAGAAAAATCAAAATACTTAAAATTTTAATATCATTAAACGGAATAATCTGGTCAACTATTGAACCCAGAATAGTCAAAACAATTTCATCCAGAAATATCTGCAATGCTGCAACTAGAAATCACAAAGAAGATAAAAACTTTGATTTAATGTCAAAGTTCAACAACTATCAATACTTAATACCTAGGAGTAACTATTTATGACAACTTTCATGGTATAAACGTTTACAGGAAAGATTATTACATCCTTTACTTTCTGAGCACAGGGGTGGACACAGGAATTTTTAGTGGGATGATGATGTTACGAACGCAGCACAGCTTGGCAATGAAGGGCATGAAGCGCCTGAGCCATACTAGGGGTGTTTGGGGTATGTCCACGAACAATGGAAGGTTAATTGTACATTTAATTTACTTTGGGATATTTTTTAAAGATTGAAAAAAAGTCATTTTTATGATTTTATTAAATAAAAAACATGAAAATGACTATTGAAACATGTCAGTGTCAGTATACTTCCTCCTCTTCAACTAGTATCAATAAACACAAGCGGTATTTGAATACCATACATATTAAAAGCCATACATACAATATGGGAATCTGAGTCGCATGCATAATGATGCTCATCCAGCACTTTTTAAAAAGTCGGCTCCAACTCCAACCTAATTCTATAAATATACAGTTATAAATTTAACCCAACATTGTTTGATGGCTACCCTGTTAAATTTATATCTGTATATGTAACGCGTTCTACGTACTCTTGAATCAAAAGATTCTTCTGCTACATAATTCTATTAAAATAAACCTATTCACAGAAATTTGACCTAAATAACCTGAAAAAATAATTTTAGAATCATGATTTTTGAAGAAGTTAATATTTCAGACCAATAAGTTTTACACTTATGATATTGCCAGGAATAAAGCTTTACTTTGCTGTACTTTTGGTCTCTTTTTTAAATGAAAAGTACTGGAGCCAGAGGCGCAGATAAAATTTCAACTCCAGCTGAAAACCCTTCGGCTCCGATTCCCTGCAAACAATACACTTTACTTTTGAGCCATGTTAATGGATATCTGGAGAAAAATATTGAAAATAGAAGCTAAAGGATGTGAGCTATTTTGAGGGTGATATGGGCTCAAATGGACACTAAATGGTGCATTTAATAGCTAAAGAAAGGGGGGTTGTTGAACATTTAAAGTAGGGGGGGGGGGGAGTTAGAATCTCAAACTTGACCCATTAACATGCCCAAAGGTACAAAGTAGCCATTGGGCATCCTGATCACTAGAGTAAAAAAAAAAGTTGGTGGGGACCATTATAAGGTCTCCACCGAAGCCCTGAAAATAACGCGTTTTGGTCAGTTTCGGGCAAAATTGTAAAAAAAATTAACTTTTCTATTTCTCAAACAAATATAGCTATGTTTATACTCAAATAAATCAGTATGATAAAAGAAAAACAGATATGAAATTTTTTTTGGAATATGTCAAGTAATTAAGCTTTAAATGGCTATGACCTGAATTCCAAGATGGCCGCCATTTTACACAAATTCCATTATCTCAATTTTTCATATTTTAGCCTATAAGTGTGATACATGTTTTATACAATTTTTTTGGGATGGAGAACTTGATTTTCATACTTATATAATAATTCAAGTTCATTTGAAGT
>JAUUEB010242157.1:0-13409 GCA_032362205.1 Clione limacina | reverse complement strand
AGAAGAAAAAGAAGAAGAAGAAGAAGAAGAAGAAGAAGAAGAAGAAGAAGAAGAAGAAGAAGAAGAAGAAGAAGAAGCTAAAATTGGTGTTTCCCGCGATAAGATCTTAATTTGTTATTTGCAAACGCGAGTATGTGATCTCGTTCGAAGTTCGAAGCATGCAACAACCTAGTTTATAATTTAGAAGAATAAGAGGATATTTTCTTAAGATTGTTTTTTAATATTGTTAACAATATCTATGATCAAATAACCACTAACTCTCTATTCACCCTTAACTCAAAAAATACAACCAGATCTAACAATTCTAAACTTATTAAAAACAGAGTTGTAACTAAACAACACCAATTTTTTTTCTCTAACAGGGTCACTAACCCTCGGAATAAACTACCAAGTCCCTTAATGTTTACAAAAGTAGGATTGATAGATATTTCATGGAACGTATTCACTCCAAATGTGTAAAACTTGCTTGAGTCTTCGCGAATTATCTATGTCATAACTAAGTTAAATGTTTTTTACTCTTAGAATTAATAACTGCTGTTTTCATGCTTCTAATTTTTTTAACTGAAAGTTTTTAACAAGGTCTTATATCGCCAATATTCAAACAAGGCCAAAGCTCAACAGCCTACAGTGCTTCGACACTACTGCAACTGCTACTGCTGCTGTTACTGCTGCAACTGCTGCTGCTGCCGTTGCTGCTGCTGCTGCCGCTGCTACTGCCGCTGTTGCTGCTGCTACTGCTACTACTACTGCTTCTGCTTCTGCTACTAAGACATGGTCCTAGGACTGAGCCATTAGTGGAAGGGCCTGACCGAAGACGCTGCTCTCTTTGAGAGCTTCAGCAACATCCCTACTTTGCTTTGCTGTGCATCTATCGCAAACTTCAGAAAGTAAAAGCAGATTGCTATACAACTTTTATTAGACCTATCCTTGAATATGGAAGCTGAGTTTGGGAACATTTAAAAAATGTGATATATATAATATTGCAAAAATTAAAAAAAAAGAGCTGCAAGATTTGTCACAGGAAACTACATTTTGAAAAGAGGAAATACTAGACAAATTTAACCTGGGAAACTTTAGAAGAAAGAAAAGCTAAATCTAAATTATCAATGTATTATAAAGCTAGGAAAGATCTGGTGAACATACCACTAAACCACCTCACACTTCATAAAAAAGAACCAGAAATAGGAAAGTAGTCTATGTCATACAAAGATCAGAAAAAGATTGCCATAGAAATTCCTTTTTTCCAAGCACTGTAAGACTCTGGAATGCGCTCCCATTGGAAATAAAGATTATTTTAAGAATAACTTGAATAAAATTACAGTCAAGTCTGCATATTAGTTTTTGTATAAGCTTTTTAACCTTCTTGTGTGACAATCAAGTAACATGTTTTTACCACACTAGCGACACCCAATTTTTTAACTCGATGGGTCTGACCAAATCGGGTTTTAATGCCAAGATCAGTGCTCCTACTCAAGTCTCAGTGAACTGATATTGAGGAGGAAGAAGAAAAAGAACTTCAATAATGTTCGAATATTAATTTTGGAAGTTATCGAAAGGATAAGAATAAGAATACCTTGCACAAAGAGTGCAATCAAAATGTAAAGCGAAGGAATCCTACAGTAAGTATCATTTTCTGTCTCGTACCTTTTACGGCCGGCAGCACTGCAAGAGCCTGCCCTGAGGCTCAAACTGGTAAAGTGATAGTCTTCCTTCACATGTTTTAAAGCAGGGGCATTGTTATTTTTGATAGTACGTGTTTACTTTTCACCCCATTGTACCGGATGTTCTTATCGCTTCAAGGGTTAATGTGCGTTCAGCAATAGAGTTGATTTACCAACACCTTGCACAGAAAGTGTTCGTTTAGTAAGCTACAGATTCGTAAAAAAGGCGGCAAGCAGCATGATAAGGGCCTGACAAGAGGCTAAAATTGGTGCCGGCCGCGATAACATCTTAATTTGTTATATGCAAACGCGAATATGTGATATCGTTCAAAACATGCAACAATAAAACCAGCAATTAAACATGTGGTTAGTTCTACGATCACAATTTTTAATTGTAAGTAGTATTGGAGTATTTTCACGATCACAATTCTATTGTGAGTGATGGTATATTTACGTCTGGTCTGTCTGTGTGTCTGTGTAACACGATAACTTGAAAGACGTGATTAGATATCTTTTATTTTTGGTAGGATGGTTAAGAACGTGTACAGAATCTTTGCTATTTAAATCTAGTAATATTTGTGAAAAATTGATTGAGTTATGATGACCCTTATTGAATTTTGTGTTATATGTTCATTGTTAAGGGTAGGAATCTAAATTCTTGCACAAAGGCTTTTTCTAGTTGATTGGTAAATGCCGCAATTTCAACTTTTTGAAAAAAAATCATTTTTGACAGACTTAAGTCCCATTTATGATTGTCATGTATATCCTTCACGAAGTTGGAAGTAGGACCCTGAAATACTGCACATTGGCTCTTCTAAAAGGCATTTGGCACTTTGATAATCTTGTCAGTTTGATAAACTTGACATTTTGATAAACTTGACATCTTGATAAACTTGGCATTTTGATAAACTTGCCATTTTTATAAACTTGCCATTTTGATAAACTTGGCATTTTGATACTCTTGACAGTTTGATAACCTTGACATCTTGATAAATTTGGCATTTTGATAATCTTGACAGTTTGATAAACTTGGCATTTTGATAACTTGACATTTTGATAAACTTGACATTTTGATAAACTTGACAAAAGTGATACCTTACCTTTTTTCTGTAAACGGAGTCTTCGTATTGTTTCTTCAATATAAGTTCTTTAGAACTTGTGGCTGTGGAGAAAAAAACAAAAAAACAATTAAAGGTGAATTTCGAAATACTTTAAGAATTTGTATGGATCATTAATTCATTGCCTACTGTTAGATTTCCTCCAACATTTGATAAGAGCAAACAATTGACTGTTGTTACTATCACAACTATCCTATCTAATGCGATATTTAAGTTGATAACAAATATAGTATCATATTATGAAAGATCAGGATTTTTCAAACAATAATTTCAAAAAAATAATCACTTGTAATGGGCGTCAAAATTAAAGTTCGCTGGTTGGATTTCCCTGTTGACCTAAAAAATATTGGTTCCACTAGGTCAATTGAGTCCAATAATGTCAAAGGTCAACTTTTAGTGTCTCTCCTATATATAATGTTGAGGTCATCCATCGTGCGCCTGATCAAAATTCGATCAAAGTGATTGAAGAATATTTCAAAATTGTTTGACGTATAGAAACAATTAATTTCCATAGGATCAAATTAGGTCAAAAGAGTCATTTCCACCCATCTGTTTTACTTTTTTAGCAATACTTCTTTATAGCTTTTATCACTGTCAAAAAGAGCTACTACGACTGACTAACCTGTTTAAATAAGCCAAGACATTTTCTATAATCGTATTGGTTGTGTATAAAAAACTGTAATATAAGACTTCCGATTGCAAAACCGCTGAGAATTAAAGAATGTCAGAAATACCTAATTCCCGTTAGTTTTACGGCATGAGAGAAAAAAATGACAGAAAGATATAATTCGTGTAATTGTCTACGGTTAGCATGCGAGAACATATCAGTACACCCCTAGACAATGTTTGTTTTAAATATGAACACCCCCCCCCCCCCCTAAAGTCGACGGTTTTTTTCTGTTATAACGTCGGTCAAAAGTTATTCTTTGTATCGTGTTGTTGCAAACTTTTATTTGGAGACTACGCCAACTTTATTTCTCGCTCGCTTTTGAGAGCGTAGCGACCCAAAATTCCAGTTGAATACATTGCATTAACCAGAGTGACTGGATTTGTTATGCCTTGTCATCATTACTTAAGACCTCTTTGTACAGCCATCCATTACAGGCATTGATGGGTACGTAGAGAAGTTAATTGCCGCACATCTCGTATCTATGTAATACAGAAGTTTAAAAAAACTGTTTGAATAAGCCTTTTTCTTTCGTTTTTAGGAACCGTTGATAGCTAACAAAGAGATCGTGACCCCCAGCTTTCTGATATGTTTCCGTGTAAAATATGTTTTTTAGTTTCGTGTTGGCAGTGTTGTTTTTGCACTTTCTATGCCATTGGTTATGTTTGCTAACTTAAATACAAAGCTTGGCATATTGAGAATCTGTTGAATATATATAGAATGTAAATAAGCCACTTTACTTTTATCACTTGTTGGTTTTCTAAGTCTCACTTTTCGCTGAATACAATTGTTCTGGCGATATGCAGTACTTCCTCAAATATCTCACCGTTTACTTTACGTGTATCCTTATACTTGTAGGTCATATTCAAATGAGGCATGTTATCCTGCTACTGATATGTATTTAAGCTGGTAATATAATCTACTTCACCGTACTGCCTTGAGAGCTTTTGATGTATGAACAACTGCTATGGGAAAAAATCAAGACAGAAAACATGCAGCCGCATACCTTGCCAAGGGTTGACTATGCAAATTTGTTTGTCTGTGCATTAATGTGAATGTTTTAGGTCGTAAGTGTTTTTTCTTATTATTATTATTGTCTATTTAAGCTGATTCATTCAGGCATTTATTTGAGCTTTTGGTCTTTGCATTTATAAAAAAAAAATCTTCTGGATATAACATTTAGTGATTGCCAAAAGTTGGGCTAAAAATTTAAAAGATGTTGTTATGTAACTATGTTTGCCATGGAACATAAATACGTGCATAGAAACGTGCACAATAGCACGCCAGGCCTCATTTAACCTCCAAACCTCCTGTCGGGGTCATATTTAATTATTTAAAAAGAAATAGGAGGTCAATCTCGTTTTCAACTTGCTATGTATATTGAGGGCTTTAAATTTGCCAAGTCTTGAATATAGTCGTCCAAAAGGGGATAAGATTGAAGCTTATAAAATTACTCACAGCCTTTATGATCCACTAACTAACTCACTGTTGACTTTAGCTTACACTTACACAAGATCTCACAATTACAAACTTTCAAAACCAAGAGTCAATACTAAACAATTCCAAAGCATTTTTACTAACAGAATCATTAACTATTGGAATGATCTCATTGGAACGTAGTTGAATTGCTTCAAAAACTATATTGATAAACATTTTCAAGATTATATTTACGATTTGAATTTTACTGTAGGTTAGTGCAACTGTTATATTGGCACTGATGCCGGAAATGTACTCCACACTTCGTGGAGTCTAATATATATATAGCCTAAACGAGTCAATTATCATAAGCCCAAAAGCTGAAAGCCTACAACGCCTTTTTGCCTGCTTCGGATCATTTTTGTTTTGGATTCAAGTGAAAAAGTTTCCTTTATTTTTTTATGAGGCTGCACTCATTGGCAGTACTCAGAACTCAAACTGCTATACTACGTACTCACTTAATAATACGAATCCCTTAATAAAAAGAGTAAATGCTGTTTAGCTTTCTATCTAAAGAAATATGTACCAAAGTGTATTAGTTTAAGTGTATACAATATAATTGTTACATATTTTGTAGTCTGACTCTTTGTAATGGAAACTTTGAAACATACAATACAAGTTTTCTTTTCAATAAAATAATGTTTACTAACTATATTTCAAACAACAATTAACTTGCCCTTATTGTTCGTATACAAAAAATATGATTGGCATTTAATTATGATTCAAAAATGTAAAAGTGAATATGCCAAACTACACAGAGAGTTGCGTCCCATTGTATGGTTGTATGGTTGTATGGTTGTATGGTTGCTTTCTTGCACTTCTATAATCTCCGAAGTCTCTGGATGGATTTTGCTGCAATTTAAACATAGGATAGCAAACATACCATAGATTGTGATGGGCTAAAAAAATTAAGAAAATGCAAATATTTTGGATTTACTGAAGCAATTACGATTGTTTCCTATATATTCTCATCTAATTGAAGACGTTAACCTCTCTAATAAATCCAGATAGCTATCGCCGTAAACATCGTTCACTCGACACGACAAGCGTCTTTGTTATTGTCACTGAACAAAAGGCTTGAGTGCGGACCGTTTAACCTCTATACGCCTGGGGCAACAACGGGGAGCTCTACTAACCTTTTTAAAGGTACATATGTAACGTTTGATAGATCAGATTATATCGGCAATCAAAATGCATATTTCTTAATTCTGGAAACAGATTAATAATCTACGCAAGAACATTAACTTGGGCATACCAAACTCGGCTATATTCGGTCAAGTACTTTAGTTTTTAGAGTAAAATAATTATGTGATGTTTTGAAAATAAAATTATCACCTTTCACCGTCTCTTTTCTCCCATCTTCCTCTCATCTTTCTCGCTACATTTCTCCCTCGACCTCCCCACCCCTCCGAGCCAGGCAGCCAGCCAGAAAGCCAGCCAGCCAGCCAGCCAGCCAGACAGCCAGCCAGACAGACAGACAGACAGACAGACAGACAGACAGACAGACAGACAGACAGACATAAGGACAGACAGACAGACAGACTGACTGACTGACTGACTGACCGACTGACTGACTGACTGACTGACTGACTGACTGACATTCAGACGGACATACAGACAGACAGACAGACGGACAAAAGGCAGACAGGCAGGCAGGTAGACGGCTTGGTGGGTTTGACGGGGGATGGGCAGAAATGGGGCTAATACCAATTGAACCTGGCGAGTTTTTTTTTCTGTTGGTAGAATGCAAAGGCTTTTTGAGTCTGTTAAAACTGCATTGGGGATATTAGAAAGAAGGTCTTTACAAAAGGCGCGGAGATCTTATCAAACATTTTTGGAAATGTTGGCAGGAAGCCCCCTTCTGCAGGGGTTTGCTTTTTTAAATAAACTTTTAGTCTTTCGATACTGTTCTTCCATTAGTAATTATTCAAACTGATGGGAGTGTTGGCGCGAAGAGCCATTGCCAACTACGTTTAGCCTCTGGTTTTTGCAGCTAGGTATCTTTTTTAAGTCTTTTAAGCATTGAAAACCTTAGGGGGATTGGTCTTTGGATACTTTCTTTTTCTATTTCGTCTTCGTTTTATCTTATTACTAGAGGTAGTCGGGTAACTTCAACGTGACGAAGTCGCTAGTATATAATAAATCTGATACAATTCATATTATTATGAAATAAGGAAAGCCGTCAATCAATCAATATGTATTACATGGTTCACAGCGAACATAATAAAAAGCAAGAAAGACATGTATATTTAATTACAGAGTCCCCTTTCCCCATTAACCCCCTTACCCCCTTCTTTACATGGACAGTTAACTGAAGTTGACGACACTTTGTGCGTCTAAAAACGTAGGTAATATCTGTACGTACACAATTCAATTTGTTTAAAATTTGAAAAAAACGGTTGAAACATTACACGAAAATACATAAATAATATTATAATAAATATATAAACAATAAGATATCGTTGACCTGTTTATTTTTTTATTTAGTACATTCAGTAAGAATTAATTATGTATGCGGTTCAAACTGTCATGCGTTTGGACATTTTTTCTATCTTGGAGACTTTTGTGTTAAACTAATCGAATTTGTGTCTAATTGTTTCGCTCTAGAAAATGTAAATATATAATTTTGGTCATAAAACTCATAGTAGATACAAAGTATATGTAAACTAACATGCATATTTGCTATTGTCATAGTATCTACCTTTTTCACGCAGGGTCATCTTAAAAAATCTGTAGCCCAAGACAAAACATGACATTTTGTATATTTTATATTGATGCATGCCAAGGCACATTATGTAACTATCATCATTTTTTGCTCGATATAGAAGAATCTTGTTGCCCTGGGATTTGTTCATCATTATAAAGGAAAACGACTGTCGAAATAATGTATTTAATTAACAAAATGTACATAAAGATAAAGTTATAATAACATTTTCCTCTTGTTGAGGCTTAAAGACAAATACGACATAAAAATAAAGAAACAAATATATGCCACTGATAACTAAAAGTTACACACTGATATTAGAAAGAACACATCATACAAATTACAATGACATCCAACAACAGCACAATCACACACACGGGCCAACCCCCGTACAGTAAAAACTGCCAATCACCGAGGCAATTTCGCTTAATACTTTTTACATTGGCATAAACTATTAAAGATAAACATTTTATGTGATATTAATGGCAGGGATTATAGGAATATACATCATTCAAGTTAAATGTTAACACATCGCATAAATATAATTATTGTATTGTGAACAGCAACTTTTTATCACGAGCAGGTGGGATTTAATTATATGTCAGGATTAAAAAATATTATTTGCGTTCGTGATTAATTTTTTTAAATTTAAAAAAGATAAATGATTCGTTTCTTACGTTGTTTTTATTCAAAAAAGGTAATAAATAAGTGTCAAATCAATATAGTGTCATTGAACAAGATTTGAGGTTATCGCATGCTTCGTCAAAGTCATAAGAAGTTTGCGCAGCAAGCTACGCCCATTCACCTTAGTCTGTTTGCCTGTTTATATGTTACAGGTTTGAAAGAGAAAAACAGTTTGTACTTGAAATTATGTCCCGTTATTTACCAACAGTTGCTTCGGTCAATCCATGAAATATAACGAAAATAGGGCGTCATAATTGGGTCATATGATGGTGTCACATGATGATGTAACACTATGAACTACTGATGTCGTCTTACTTGCTGGTAAATACATTTCAATTTGACAATACTCTTATCTTAAAAAACTAGTTAAATAGTAATCGAATTTCGGAAGATACTGCATCTTACGACGTCTAGACACCATGATAACAAAAATATAAAGAACTGGCAACTTGCTTGAAAATCACAATATTATATACAAATCGTAGTTTGAAATGCTCTAACAACAACATTTGAACCACATTTTTCCTGTCATACTTTCATTTCCTGATTCTGATTGTTTTGTTTCCACTTCTTCGGAGTATCAGTCCCTTCAAAGATCGTCTAAAGGCCGGGTTCATGAAGGCATAAATAATCGGATTAACGATATGATTACTGAAGTAAACGTAAAACACAAGCACGTTGCAGTTTATAACTTTAAAAGCCATTAGCCAAGAAGGCAGATAGGCCATCACGAAAGCTAAAGTAACAACAAACAATTTAATAGCTGTACGAATGTTAGCCATGTAATATTCATCTTTTGCAGGGGTATGTTTCTCTTCTGACGGGGTCTGACTTTCGCCACCATCATCTTGTGTGTCGTCTATTTCCTCGATTTGAGTAATTTTTCTGGCTGGTTGGGGACCGTTGTACGTGGTCATGACCATAAGATTGTTCGGAGATTCTATAAGCATACTTTGATTTTCCGTTAAAGACATATCTTGGGTGATTGTAAGCTTATTTTTTGTGGCCTGTCTTCGAGCACGATGAAAAAGAACTGATTTGTAGATGAGAATATACAGGACAAATACCACGGAAAAGCAGACCAGAAAACTCGATGAGTACACATTCTGGTAGTTTTGACGAACATGGTCAGAGAAAATTATTTGATTCGGCAAACATCTACCTGTGTGAATATACGAATATTCTTCCCTTTTGCTACACGCTTGTTTAAAAAGTTCAATGATGAAGTGTGCCAAATGGGCCCTTGCTGTGTAGTTATACTCACTAGCATTGTCACAATGTACACATGAGTCATACAAATTAACCATATCAGTGAGATTTCCAACTGTTGGAGGCAGTTGGTAATCTCGTGTATTTGTTTGAATAGTTTGGTTTATCAGAGTTCCATTGTCGACATATGTACCGTGAAATAGAGCAGGAGCAATACCCATACAAATTGCCAAGACAAGTGTCAGCAAGATTGAATTTCTAGCGCGAATTGAGTCAAGCACGTGTGAGTGTGGTCGGCAAATACACAGGAACCGGTCGATGGCGATGGCAACCATTATGAAAACGGAGAAAGGTATCGTAGAGGTGATGACAAAGTAATAGAACTTGCAGATGACATCAAAAGGGATTTCATAGTCAAGAGCCTCCATAATCATAGTGTACGGCATGCTAATCGCAGACGTGACCAGGTCAGTTACCGCCAGAGCAATTATGAACACTGTTGAGGAAAGCTTGTTTCTTTTTCTGACATACACATACAGAACCAGAGAATTGCCCAAAACGCCGAGTACACTGAGGACGAAAAAAACAAAATCTGAATAATATTGTTACATTTTTTAAACATGTTTCTAAGGTTCATAAAAGTACCCTAGTAGTTATTATTTTCACCTTTCGTTCTGTGTTGCAAAATCACTTCTAGTTGTGCAAAAATGCCAGATGTGTGCGTAACGCGTCAATATCAAATTGATAATATACTGATTAGACGGTCCTTACGCCTGATTGCTTGGGGGAGTTGCTCTTAGAACAATCCTTTGGAAATCCTATAAAAAAGTGACAGACTCTGCACAAAAGCTCATAAAACATCTAATGACGTTAAAATCAGTGCCAGTTGATACATTTCTTATCGAGTGCATGTCGTCCTAATGTAGCATGTAAAAAGACCAAGAAATTTTCCAGCGAATAAAACATTTATAAAAGGTTGTCCTATTAGATTATAGCCCAAAAACTATTTACCAAAAAACAAATTATTGAATGCGTCGAAAATAATCTGTCCCCCTAGAGAATATAACGTATACAAGGTCACTTAAATGGCTTTAGTTTGAGTCCATCAACATGTTTTTTTATAATTTTTTTAAAAATTATTTTCCGAAACATATTCAAAAGTATTAAAAGAGGTTATAGGACTTAAATCAATGTTTTGACATCATTTTGGAAGGATTAGTCATAGAATTAGGGAAGCAAGGGAATTTCAAATACAGTTGTACAGATTTGTGACGCGTTCAAGAATTCATGAAAATGGCCAAAAATCGTATTTATTTTGTGTCTTAATTAATGTTGAGCAACTACTTAATAGATCAGCCTTCTACATATGTTGTATTCGACGGACATTTTTAAGTTCATTACTTGTCTCTAGGGGCCTAGAAAACCTGGACAATTTGGTATAAAATTGTGTTACCTTCTCATAAACATTCATGAATATGCAAATGAGCCAATTTTTATAACTTATATGTCATTACAAACTAGGCTTCACTAGCAATTTTGTCTATCAAGATATGACCAGTTTACACATTTTCTCGAATAAACCCATTGCTGTTTGATTTGATCGATAACCCCCCTTGAAAACCAAATTTATTTGGGTAACTACTCATTCCGGACACTTATGGTTCCATAGAACAATACCATATAGGTTTATATAGGGGTGCATGGTTTAGGGGTATCGGTGCTGGACTACATATCTTTTGAGGCTTTTATGGCTCACAAAAGCTCTTTCGTTTGTTCTAAAACATCATATCAAATATTAAGTTGTTTATAAAAGACTGTTAGAAATAGAGAAAATTTCCGAATTAGGTTTGCAGTTTAGAAAGAAGAAATAATCTTATAATTCGTTTTAACTTGTAGTTTTTTATCATACTTTTATCATTATTGTCTTGTTATTTCCAAAGTTTATATAATATAGTTATTATAATAATTTAATTGCAATGTGATTCAGTATTTTTCCCTTGCTAGGTTTGTTAGCGTCATACAAGAGGGGCAGCAAAACCGAATAGTTGATAACTGTAAATTCCCGTTATTCTTTACAGTGATTGGCAGTTTATGAGACTGATTTCTTTTTTAAATAACTTGAGACTCTCTGTATCATAATTATGCTTCCTGTCCCTTTAGTATCGAGGCAATGTCATATCATGTCTTCAGTAGATGTTTGTTGTATAAATTCAGTCTCATGAGGATCGGAAATATTTAAAAAATTAAAATTAAACGTAAAAACAGTGATGTTATGTAATGATGGCTCTAAGAAAGCTCATAGAAATAAAATGATTTTGAAGAGGCGTTGATGAATGACAGAACGTTAAACGTAACAGATCATGTAAAACGTAAGTTCAGCCTCCAGAAAGTTTGACCGGGAAGGGGGCCTGAGGACCTTAATTCTTATAACGAACTGTTCCCGAATAGGTGGGTAACATGTTGAAGGGATCCAATATAGGAGGGGCGGGGGGGGGGGGGATAGTGCACCGTTTCCCCTCCTCAAAATACGCGACTGAAGAAAGATGATTAGGACACAGAATAATGTTCACCCCAGACAACATAAAAGAACCCTATTAAACCGCTTAGATCTGAAGTGCATGAAGTAATCAAATATCTAGAATCTCTAGTACAGAAGCCTTTGATAAAATGTATGCAGAGATGGTATTGGCCGGAGGTAAAGAACCAATACAGACGTCTACGTGTAAAAAGACATGGACCACATAATCAATGTCGCAAGATTGGGGGACATCAATTTACATACTATTTACCCCACATAGGAGATATTCTCTAGGACAATTGCTCCAATATATCTTCGTCAATAATGTTTCTCAAGATTATAATGATTCATTAATGAACAGGATGAAAGATATGAAGGAATCTGAATGTGTTCTCTTCTTTTATATATCAGTGTTTTTGTGAGTCATTAACTTCGTTTACAACGTTTACACACGTTTACACACGTTTATTTCTGTTTCGTTTTGCGAAATGCAACGTTTTGTTTACGTTTACTTCTATTTCATTTTGCGAAATACGTAATCATATGTGGCACGAACCAACGCGAGCCAATGAGAATCGCATGCGTAATGCTATTGTTATAAATTATTTGAAAAATAAATTACAAATAATTTATGAAACGCGCTTTCCAGTGCACTCTCGAATCAAAATATTACTTTTCTATAATACAATTGTTATGTGTTTTTTTTGCTCTCACGCAGGGGGGGGGGGCTGTCGGGTACTCGACACCATGACCAGTTAGTCCAGGATGGATGGGTTCCTTCCAAGAAAATACCCCAGAGGTACTAACTTGGAAAAAGGGTGGTCCCAAAGCCAGTTGAAAAGGTACAGTTAGTAAAATGTGAACAAGTATGGACGAGCCGAAGAAAATATCAGTCTAAGAAAAGGTGGGTTGGGAGACGTGGGACAATATTTATGTTTTTCAAATCAATCATTATTTATCAACACAATGTCACAGTTATGTAGAAAGTTTGAATTTGTGATAAAAGTAAATTATTTCAAAGGCATAGGTGACGTTAAGAGAAAAGGCTAGAGGTCACTATTTTTCGATATAAAACACACGTGTTATAACACGTTGCAAAGCAAAAAAGATGACTTATTGTGGAACCATTTTTTCCCAGAGTCAGGGGCCCCGAGTATCATACTTCCAAAATTTAGAGGAAAACAGAGGAACCAGAATAAATGAGCTGTAAACAAAAAGGGCCCTAGCGCAACTTGCCCTTAACAGGGGGTCTTGAGCGTTAAGACCTTAAGAGGTATGTAATTTCCCCAAAAATGCAGGACCCCTGGAATGAAATCACTTTCTCTTTCTCTTTCTCTTTCTCTCTCTCTCTCTCTCTCTCTCTCTCTCTCTC
>JAUUEB010242046.1:0-13409 GCA_032362205.1 Clione limacina | reverse complement strand
GGAAGTGTACAATGTAATGTCCCTTTGTGTCCGATGATCGGGGTTGTACTCTCTACGAGTACTCATTTTTTCTAGTTAATTATACAATTATCAGATGAATTTTTATTAACTTTTGATGAGTAGCGTACGTCTTTTTTTTTATCTTAAAAGCTAAAATATGTTAAGGTAATTCCATCTCCAAAATTGTAAAGAGATATGAAAAATAACTTGTTTTTATATTTCGGCAGTAAAAGCAAAGCTTTAGCTGAATTGCCATTTGATATATTTTTTAAGTACATCGTCTAATACATTCCATAAACAAAGAAATAGACATTTTCAAATTTGAAAACAACAGTTTTTTAAGCTGACATTTTTTAACGAATTTTCTAAGGCAACCAATAACGTGTTTTCCCCCTTTTTTTAAATAAGGCATTCATTCTATCTATACTCAACCAAGGCATGACTTAAATAATTGTTTCTTAATGTCCACTGCTGAATGCCAAGCTCTGTCATAATAATTATCCCTAGAAAATATAATGTGTTTTATAATTTGTTATAGTTCATCAATCATGATTGCTTTAATCAATTGCATTAAAATAATATGATGACGTTATGAAACTAGCTTAGAGTTAACATAACATTCATGTAGCTCTTTAAATAATTAATTACACGTCATGACTCACACACTCAAAAAGCAATCAAATCTAATAAATTCAAAATGTGCTTGATTTATTTGACATAGTCTGCTCTGATTAACAGAATAAAAGTTTTATGAAATTTGGGAGATGGGTTCCGATAAATCATAATAATGTATTGCTGGATGATTCGTAAAAAATTCTGATTCAAAATACGATAGCTCGACAATGATGAAAAAAAATCTTCGAAATTCCCCCTTCTTTTATTTTAATTTAATAAATAAAAAAAAAATAAAAAATAGAAATTGATATAATTACAATAAAAAACTTGCTAGCAAAGAACCAATATTATATTTCTTTGGTCAGTGGTCGAATGTATGAGCATACTCTGATAAACCAAAACAAAATAAACTATCAATTCTCACCCAGGAGACTGAAAAGCGACGTCCCTAGACTCTCCGCAAAATATAATGGTCAATAAAACATGTATAATATTGTATCATACATAAACATTACTTGTGAAAATGACATATGGTATTACGGCTCCCAGTTTTCATCATCATGTTCTGCTCTTAACCCAATAAATAATGTTTTAGCGTCTAGACAACGTGAACAAAGTCCAGAGAAGTAACTGTGTTGGGCTACAAGAGCGATATATTAAATTTATAAAAGTTAGAGAAAATGTGACGTTTTTTGCACAAAAAAAGAAACCCCAAACATGAAACAGCGATATTTTCTCTTACTTTACCGCTAAATTTGAATGGAATATACCGAAAAACATGATGTTGACACCGTCTAATCGGATTATGATATGAAATAAAATATGTGAGGTCAATATCAAGGTCAAAATTGAGATTTAAAATTGAAAATTCATATTTTACCTTGAACATGACTTTGAAACAAAATTGTGAAATTTTATTTCAGAATTTTTGGTTTCAACAAACTTTTGTTTATTTTTGCAGGACCTTGGAATCCAAAGATATGGCCAAAAACAATCAAATATCTAACATGTTGTTTTCACATCGACCATCTTGGATTTATGCAACTTGAGAAAATTCCAGCCATACGACTTTTGATAACACAAGCTAATTATAAGGTCAGATTTGTATATACAAAAACACAATAAAGTTCATATTTTTTTGTTAATTTCAATGGTTTGTTTATCCATAATGATTTATGCTGCTAAAACGTAAAATTCGCCATTTTATTTATAAAATGTAGTTAAAAGTCCAAGGTCACTGAGCATGAAGAGAGCCTTTGGAAATCCGTTTCAGTGCACTGATTTCTTTCAATTGTGTATTTTGTCATTTGAGTCGTAATTATTGAAAATTGTTAAGCTATGGACCGAATACAGTTTTTGCACAGGATTAGCAGAATAGAAGGCCTATGTGTAAAATGTCTTACTTAAGTCTTTATCGGGTAATAAAAAACACTGGATTCACGAAGAATTATTGCATGCACACAAATTAGACGAAACATCGTAGAAACGCACTTGACATATGTAATTTGATTATTTGATGGGAATAAAAATGATGGACTTAGAATTTGTGTAGCAACCTTACCTAGTTGGTGTGTTCATCTCGGTCATTCCACGAACAAGTGCAAAGGAGGAATTCCGAGGATTTTGTTTCATCATTGTGGTGCTATCGTATTTTTAATCAGCATTTTTACGAATCATCAAACAATACATTATTAAGATTTATTGAAACCCATTTTCCAAATTTCATAAAACCGATTTTCAGTTATGCTTGTCAAAACTATGTACAGGGTGAGCAGTATAGAGGGCCTATGTGTGAAAAGTCTTACTTTAATCTTTATCGGGTAATAACAAACACTGGATTAACGAAGAATTATTGCGTGCTCAAAAGTTAGTCGAAACATCGTAGAAACGCGCTTGAAATATGTAATTTGATTTTGTGTTTTTCAATGTTCAGTGAGAAAAATTCAAATTTAAGAAATCAAACCTCAAAACTAATATTTATTTTAGGACATAACAATTTATAATTAATTATTGTCATAACCAAATACAGGAGGAAAACAACAACTGTTTGAGTCAACCATCCTGTATAAATAAGGCGTTTTCAATATGAATCAAATGTCCGTTCTATAAGTTGAAAAGAAAAAAATAGACACCTATTAACGCTGATATAAAGAAAAGTTATAATTAATCGGTTGATGAAGAAATTATGAATGCTGTTTAAGCAAGTAAACAAAAGGATATAAGTTTAAAGATGTAAATTGCACAACAGGTATTAGAGATATGACGAAGTACGCCAAGAAAACATATTCTAAAACTTGTAAAAGCTCATTAATGAGCTCAAAACGGATATTTGTGCGCTAAATCAGCATAACAAATGAGGAGATGGAAGTATATGTATCATATGTTTATATATAAGATGACATATTGGCAATTTAGCCAGCAGAAGAGTTAACGCTCAAATGCTTCTGGATAGATAACAACAACAACAGCCAGCTGCGTTTCAAATGCAAATTCGTGGATACGACAGCTTCCTTAAAATATGTCATATTCAAAATTTTAGCATAAACAAAGGGGCTTTGTTATAAGCTTGCAAACCTAAATAAAGCTCTACAAGTAGCTGTTGTCCAAATAACATGTACAGATATATTGCGAATATATATTATTTATCACAAAAACATCGCATTCTTTGAAAAGAATAGCACAACTTACCTGCCAGTGAACTATTTAACAATATGTCAACCATGAGCTAATATTACAGTTAAATGATGTTTACCATTTGTATGCCTGTGTTTGATGTCAAAATATCTCACATGCCTTTCAACAAATGTATCTCACCTGATAGGTATAATGTCAAATATGCCAGATCTTTCTTGTATCACATGTCGCGTATCTGAAAGGTCTAATGTCAAACATGATACACAAATGTTTATGTAAGCATGCATGATAGTTATTTGAGTTGAAAATTGTTTCCCCTATACGCAAATGTAATGTGATCTATTTAGCATCGATTGGCAAGTATTTTGACATGTGTTTGTCAACTGTCATGCTAGAACTCAAAACAGTAGAGTATATTTAACCCACTGTTGTCACCATAGTCCAGATAAAGGTAAACAGTTGCTAACGTATCATCATCATTTCCTCACCACGTAAACATAGTCTTCAATAGCACAACTAGTAGAGTCCTCGTTCTATAGACGTCATTTATGTAATCACAAAGTAATCATGTTTGAAATGCATATCAGATGTTTCTTTATCCTCATTATACACATTGATTGTATTTTCCTATGCAAACCAATCGCTAATCTGTTGAAAATAAGGAGTCGAATCCTGACGTTTTGGCGAAGTTAAGAAAAAAATGCCTTATCAGGTGTTTGAACCACTAGTCAAACGCACGGCAAGCAAGCTCCAGAGGGAGCCAATTTCCTTAACTACTTAACATATTTATAAAAAGTGATGGCGGCCTCGTGGAGACTCATAAACTACGACAGGAATGTTTAGCTTGAGTAATCACTGACAAATGTGATACCCGTAACTTAACAAACACAACAATTACACGAATTCAATTAGTTAAAATGTAATGCCTAACTGCATGAGCGTACACATTTATATATGATCATTATTCGCCCATATTCTAAAGATTAAGCTAGGCCTGTTTGTAATGTTTGTTTATAACTTGTACAGGGTGTTTTTGTTGTTATTATACGTCGATAAATAATTGTTATAACTCCCGAACCATTTTAGATGGAACCCTCAGGTTTTCGACTGTTGATTAGAAATATTATTAAGATTTGTGTTGTACCATTATTATTTTGATGCGATCAGTGATCATACTGCTGTGTACTATACAGTAAAAAGCGCGAATTTCTAGAATTTCACATCGTCGTCATTGTTTCTGCTTAAGAAAATGATTTTGCAAACTTTAAGACAGCATTACTGGCTCAATACATTTTGATTTTTTTGAATTTTGCAGATACGTTTTCATGGTTATTGTTAGCTTATTTTGTGAATGTTATGAAAACAGTTCCATGAAAAAGGATGTACTTTCTAATTGATTAGCGATCTTTTCAATCGATTTTCTGTATTATATGTTCTCAATAAATGTCTACTTTAAACTTGTGGATGAAGTTACACAATATTTTGTCGCTAAATAAAGGTACGTTAGAGGAAAAATAAAATGTCGCAATACTTGTACTACTACCTTCGACTGGATAACAAAATATTTTTACCTTGCCGTGTCTGTAAATGATAAAAAAACATAATTCAACAAATTGTTTCTGACCTGATATTAAACAGAAAAAGCGGACCTAGACACTAACAAAATGAACTAAGTTGAGGACAGGGCAAAAGGCAAAATGCTGTTTTGACATTTTATGGAAGTCACTTAACCTACTTTTGTTCGTCCTGTTTGAAGACTTCTTGGGTGAAAGTAATGAGTAAACAACCATAATAATGAATAAAAGTAAACTACAACTAATCATTTTCTATTCCTTAAAAACACAGTTTTAAACAATAATGTGATGTTTCTTCTATTTCGAATATTTGATTAATAGAAATTAAAGTTGGAAAGTTCAGTCTCGATTAAGTGTACACGAATAATGAAAACAAAATGTATATAGATAGTTTTTTCTTGAACATCACATTGCCTTCATAAGGTTAGAAACAACAGGGCTCTGTGGTTAGCAGCTTAGTTCACTTAGCTCAAGTTCTGTTTGGCGCAGGTGGGTGCGCGGGTTCGAGTCCCGGGTGTGCCGAGATATTTTTCAAACATATTGAAAACAAAATGAAAATTACTTTCAATGTTTGTTATGCAAATGCAGAGTTTAAAAGTAAAATGCAACTGACAACTTCGAACATAAAAAAGAACATAGTATTGCCCTGGTATGACATTTTCCCGGTATGGAATTCCCTGGTATAACATTATCCGAGTAGGGAACTGACTTCAATTCCAATACCTTTTTAGTTCTAAATGTCAATCCCCGTAAATGTTGTATTAAGCTGTTGGGGTTGCAATTCTTACTACATAAAGTAGTTTACGCATCCAACATGAACTCCAAATCACCATATACCAGGTGATCAGAAAACGGTCGACTGAAAAGAATGTCATTACATTATTTTGGAAAAAGATACAACAACCATATTTACATGACAATTCACAAGCAATTTAGATTTAGTTATAGAATCAATTTCAAATTAAGTGAACAGTTATATAAAAAATTCAAAGTGTCCCTCATTTTGACCAATGCATACTTTAAGCTGACCAGAAAACAGTGGAATCTAAAAATCATACATTCAAATTAAATTTGTCGTAAACAGGTCGGCCTATCTCAACCACAAAACTGACTGGGATCACACAGATATAGCGTAATTTGACCGTTAACAAATATATACAAAGTCTTAAAACATACATTGATCGGATTAGGGGGCACTAAGAAATGTGTTTCTATGGCTTTTTTCAATTGCATAATGATTGCCTGTGAAACATCATTTAACCATGTTGTTTGTATTGTTATTACCACAAATTTACTTGCATTTAATTGGTCCACCTTCCAGCTAGTTATACTTACCTATGTAAACTTGCGAATTGTTCTATTTTTCATATATAGTCATATTTCAAACAACAAATGTCCACTTATAACTCACTGAGGCCAATGGTCTCTCTTTCAAACAGTCATATCTAGTCATATACATGTGAGACTTACTACATTAACAAGGTGGAGGGCATTGTAAATTGTGCTCCATTACTTTAATTGTTTTCATTGACAAAAGAAATAAGATATACAATAAATTCTGTCTATTATACACAAGGGGTCTGTAAAAGTACATACCACATTTTGCGTAAATATAGCAGCTAAATTTATGTTATTTAAGAGATAAGGAACTCATCACCTTTTTTAATTTAAACGTTAGCATGTGCTTCGTAAACAAAAAAGAGCTTTATTATGGCCGTATCAATCTGAACTCGATGATGACAAAAGCATAGGGGAAAACCTTCATTTTCAAATATTTTAGGTGGATTACTATAATTGATATATAAAATACTGAAAAGTCTGCTTTTAACTTAAAATCCCTTAGTTTCTTCATAAATACTTATACTTTAGTAGAATATCGCTTAATTTCACAATATAACATATAACCAGAGTTTGTATCTGTATTTTTTTGTAGTATCTAAAAGCTCAACTAATTCATACCATACATAGGTCAGTCATAAAGTAATGAACATGTTGTAATACAATAAGTAATTGAACTTCAAATCGATTGAAAGTTTGCATAAACATAGATTTGGGTAAACTCTCAAAACAAAATATGTTTATAATGTTGCACTTCACTTTATGATGTCTTCCCCAGTGGATCTACGTTCTTAACACATACATGTAATTGATGTTTTTAACTTTGATAGAATAGAGCAGTACGCAATTGTAAGAAGAATGACAATGGTTTACAAAGAGAAAATCTTAGATCAGTCAACATTATGCAGGTGGGTGCATCAATGATGTGATTATATCAAGCTGAAGAAAACGACAAAGAAGAGGTGATACAATCTTGCGTTATAACATTGCAAGACAAGCCCCATACCGGTCGTCTGTCCTTTGCAACTGGCCAGTCAAATAAAACAAAAGCTTACGCACCTATCAAAGAAAAGGGAATTTATCTTGATACACTTGCTTTAAAACTAGATGTTAGCCATGGCAGTCCACATACTATTATCAAGACACTGGGATACACGTAGATATGTGCCCAATGGTTACCAACAAATCTGACCACAGAACACAAAGATGCAATAATTGAGTATTGCAGAGAACTTAGAAACGTATTTAAAAGTCATCCGGGGTTTACGAAAGGTGTGTTATATGTGATGAGACTTGGGTCTATTACTACAATCTTGAAACTAGGCAACAATCAATGGAATAACACCACCCAACCTCACCAATACCTAAAATATTTCACGGTGAGAACTTATTATAACTGTTGTTGGATATTCATGGTGTAATTTTCATTCTCCCAAGAGGATCAACAGTCAATGCTTAAGTGTATATATAGACTTCGAATTAACTAAAGACCAGCAGTCATCGAGTTTGACCTGAATTGTCCATGGAACGTCTTTTAGGTAATAGATATGTCCACTGTATCTGTATCATCCAACACCGGAGTTTTTGTAACCCCATGTTTTTCTGTATGTCTGTAACACGATTACAAAAAAAATATACAACCAATAAACAATGAAATGTGGTTCTTTAATGTAAAACAAAACGAGGAAGATCATATTGAAATCTAGCTACATATGTTAGAGATTGACTGAATAAAGTAAATGTTCGTTTTATTCTAATAGACTTTGATACGCATTTGTGTCATCCTTCATGGTATAATAGTATTTTATTTTATTTGGATTGAGATCTTGTTAAAAACATGTCAGCGTCGACTGAGATAACTCATTATTTTATTCACCTTATGTAACATGTATCGTATCAGTAGGTCTGCATACGTGATCTATAACAAGTAAACATATTTGTATTGCGTATCGCTGATGAAAGGGTGACTTAGTGGTGGAAATACCTATTACAATACAATTATAACCATGAACTTGTTGGTTTGATCTTTATCGTGCTTGAAATAGTGATGAAAGTCGTTGTCTACTTTCAACAATTGTTATATTTTATCGTCGTCTCCGTCCGCAACTTTTCGTTTAACTCACTATTGATTGCTTGTCTGTGATTCTTTAAGTGGATTTTAGGACACAAAAAACACCTACTACATAAGTTACCAGTGTAAAAAAAATATGGAAAACATCATAAAACAAAATAGAAAAACGGTTTGGGAAGAGTAAAACCAACAACGACAAACATGTTTTTTTGTTTTTTTATTTAAAGAATATGAACTTTCTGAATCTTATATGAGTCATTCAGACTTTACTAATCATCTTGTCTTTTTGAAGCTATCATTTTGTGTGAATAACTTAGTAATCTGAACAAACAATAGAGAAATAATGAAGAACAATTAATGATTTAATATCCACATGTTTTAATACAGCGGATTTCCGTAACAAAATCTAAAACGATCCGAACAATAACAATCCACACATTGTTACACAATGAATCTAATTATGTTAGTAAAATACCACACTTTGATGCTGTCCAATTGTATTATTTAAATCTCAGAATAAACAAAGGTGTCCGCCTTTCAACTTTAAAAATAAGCAATCATGACGAGTTTTCCGGTTTTGTTGATTTGATCGATGTTGAAACATCTTTGGGGGTCTTTGATCATGTTGAAAAAAACATCCTTATTTACCGTGATTCCCAACAGCTTAAACTCATTAACTTTTGAATTGCCTTGGTATAGAATACGTGACTGACAACAGCTTTTATACCAAAATACATCAATTATCACACAGATAGTCTTCTTATTTTTTATAAAAGTATACAATGTATCCGATTTGTTAGAGACTTAAATCTGTGGTATTCCTCATCACATAAAGAACGCTTGTTTATTCTTGTTCGATCAATGGTGTTTGTTTCCTGGTTCAGGCTTGGTATTTTCTAAAGCGTCTTCTCCTATGCTTATGATAACAGTCGGGTTTATCAAATATAATAAGTGAAAACACTATTGCACATGATATGATACCAGATGTTTGGCTGCGATTTTCTGTTTTGGAAGATATTCAAAAGGCTTTTAGACAAATGTGTTTGTTACAGTGTTGGAATACCAAAGATTAAAAATATCTCTGAACTGAATATCTTTAGACGCAACTACGTATAACAAGATTTTACACCTCAATCTATTAACCATCATCGACTTTATGTTATGGACAAATAAAACATATTTCTGGCATAAAAAAAACTACCAGATCTCTATATCATCCAATGCTAACTTATGTTTAATAATCAACGACCAATCAAGAATTAGCGTAACATAAAACATATAAAGGCTTTGTGATATTTTTGGAGCAATATAGACCAAACTATAACGTATGATGTTGAAAATATGCAAACATAAAACACACATGTTTACAATTAAAGAGACGAAAGATGCTGCTTTTTGAGTAAACACATATTATCATTACGAGACCACCTTGTAGTGCTACCTGAAAAACAACCTATTACAAATTATCAAAATCGTGTAATGCCCAAATGGAATGCCTTGATGACCAACATTCTTTCTGAAACACGTAAGAAATGCGTCTAAACACACGGTTTATTAATTCTACCATTATTAAATGAATGTTCCTTAACTTTTGATGAGTAGCTTACGTCTTTTTATGTTAGCTACATTGCCATTTGATAGATGTTATAAATACATCCTCTTATACATTCCATGAGAAAGAAATAGACATTTTCAAATTTGAGGCAACCAATAACGTGTTTTCCGCCCTATTTTAATAAGGGATTCATTCTATAATTTATTTTTATAAATTGTACTTACATTATTTTTAGCAGATATCATCCCGTTTATAAGATACCAAACATCAATAACTATTTGTCGGTAATCAATCAAGGCATGGCATAAATAATTGTTTCTTAATGTTTACTGCTGAATATAAAGCTCTATCATAAAAGTATATAATTAGCATCAAAATATATATTGTGTTGATTTGTATTGTGATATTTCATCAATCATCATTGCTGAAATCGATTATATAACATACTATGACGACGTTATGAAACTAGCTTAGAGTTTGCATGACATTGATGTTGCTCTTGTAATCCTTAATTGCATGTCATGACTCAAACACTCCAAAAGCAATTAAATCAAAAAAATTCAAAATGTGCTTGATTGATTTGATTTAGTCTGCTAGCAACAAAGAAAGCTGTGTTTCTGCGTCTTAAGAAATGAAATAGATGAAACAAAATATTTCAAATAAGTAAGAAGAAAGATATCGTGATCATTTTGAAATCTACATTATCGATTTGTAGTTTTTCAAATTTATTACAATAAAATTCAATTTTGGTATTGAGATCAGCATCAGATGAATGTCTTTTAAGAGAACATTTTGTCATTTTGACTAAATGGCTAGAACTTAGACAAATACTATAATATGCTGGACTTGCGGCTAAACATTGCTGAATTTGTATGCATCTTAAGATATATTAATGACACTACAGCCAATAGAAGCCAATTAATCTAATACATGGGTAGTTAGATCACATTTTAGGAAACAACGATTCCCGGTGAAATAAGTATAATTTGTCTTTGTATTAGCGAAAAAAACAAAGTAGCTTAATCAATGTCCGAATTATGTATAACAAATAATGATTGTATGCAATGCAAATATGATAAAAGGAAGCAATCTGCATAACCGCTACAATACAGTTACAAGAGAAAAGCAATGGTTGTTTAGAATATTGACGTTAGTTTACTACATACTTGTAATATCACGAACACTTTCGTTAAGTACACGAACTGTTCCATACCATATATGGTTGTTTTATTTTACATGTCTAACATATGACATTGCTTGCTGTAATAAATTTCAACCAGTGTTTAAACAGAGACAAATCGTACTGTTTGCGTAAAATGTGAATAAAGCCACGAATAGTGAATGACTAAAATGTTAAAGAGAAACGTGTTAAGTTAACGAGGCAGACAAGAACGGTCGCATAGTCTTATGTTTGGCCAGTTAAAACCAATCAAATATCATGAGAAAGTTTGTCCTCAGAGCCGTGGCAATGATTATCATTTCGAGAACAACAAAGAACGACAAGTTGACTTTTCAATTTGATCAATACGACGCATTGCTGATATTGTATATGTTAAGTTGGTGATATGTTCAATAAAAGCGTGTCGTCAAAAATAGTGTACGAATGGTAAGATCACAGTTTATCTGTAATCAAACTATATAACACAAATATAAAGTAATCATGACTTCTCTATTCATTGTACAGTTCACTGTTTCAAAGGCAACGACAATGTGTTTGCTTTTCAATCGCCAAGGAAGGTGTGCTTATCGAGAAATGTTATTACACTGGATTTATAAATACACATGGCGTTATCGCTTTCTTTGTAAAAATACTTCAATTGCAAAGTCGTTAGTTGAATATATTTCACGAAGTATTAATATCGTTACATGTTCTAGAAACGAACTCTATTGTCATCATATACCCCCTTTTACTTTTAGAGACCCAAATTAATGTTGATGTGATTCATGTGTTCTCATGTCAGTGTATGTAGATGGCAGCTCAAGAGAAACTAAATGCATAGAGATAATGACCTATCATATAATAAGCATATCACGTTCTACATTACCATTTTCTTCTTTTAGACACAACATTTCGAATAACGAGCATAGCCTCAGGTTGACCCATTTGTTCATGGATTTTTATCAATATCCCTCGTATGTCTCTAATAACTTTCCATAGTCACGAATTTGGCTTCATAGTTCCATTATGTTTTTATGATATTAAGAACGTGACGATAGAAACAATAAAAAAAACAAGCCTTAGTTTGTTTTGGCAAAGTAACGCGTCAAAAGCATTTTCAGTTATACATCATCATACTTCAATAGTTGTTATTGATCTCAACGAATCAATTGTGTATATTATATTTATGTGTTGATGAGTTGAGGTTGATGATAATAAAAAACTGAACATCGCTTAGCAATAGAAAAGTAATTACTTTTCTTAATCGTATATTTGAAGACTTGTTGTTATAAGTTTCGATATTTTTTGTGATGTATATAAAGATGGAAAGGCGATGTTTCCACCTGGAATAATTGTTTTTCAATAATGTCGGTTGAAATTCCGATTCAATCATGAAGGACGACGAGTAGGGTTTAACATATTCCCGAACCTTCACTGCTCGGGAATCCCGTTCCCGAAAAAAATAGTGCTCGGGAAATCTCGGGAATTTTAATAACCTTTTAGTCTTTCTATGCCGTTTTTCTTTTAGTTATTCTCCAAACTGTTTGAAGGGTTTGCGCAAGGCCCCATTTACAACCGCGTGAAGGCCCTGAATTGTGCAGGTCGTTCTCACTTTAATGACTTTCATGCATTGACAACCTTAGGGAGGATTGATCTTTGGATACTTTCTTCTTATCCTTCTACTTCGTCTTTTGTGTATCTAACTCTTAGATAAAGTCGGGTAACGCCGACGTGACGAGCTCGCTAGTATAAAATATCAGCCCTACCTTTATGTCCGAACCAAAGAACAAGCAAGTGTGTTGTGGCACCTGTACTACATTTAAATGATGATGATAATGATGATAATGATGATGATGATGATGATGATGATGAGGATGATGATGATTTGTAACAGACCCTTCTGAGAATTAACTCTTTGAAGTCAATGACGCTAGATGAAACCCTGCAGTGTTTTCTAACTGGGCTCGTGAGCCATAGAGAGTGTTGCCAATTGATGGTCAATGCGGAAGAAATTGTTCTATATTTTCTCTCAACCCCAAGCACTCGAACAAGACATGTTTTATTGTTTCCTGATGATGGGTACAGTTTCTGCAGTGTGGGGGTGGCAAGGATCAACACGATTTAGGTCAAAGTTAAGCTTTGAGTGCCCAATTCTGAGTTGGAAGATTACACTTTGGTTTTTGGCGGGTTTGGGAGTTGATATTATCCTTAGGATTTTGTCTACTCATTTCTCTAAACATAACTCTACCTGTGTTCCCTTCGCTCCATCTTCAAGGTAACTATGACCAGGAATCCATTGGAGGGTTAACTGGATGTAATAGGAAGTGAGCAAGTTGTGTATGACCAGGGCCAGGAGGTCAATATAAAAGTGGGGGTTGTCATGGGTTTTTTCTAATGCCTCCAATGTTGACTTGGAGTCAGTGAAGATGACCGAGTCAGTTGGTTCTTTTTCACCAAGTTCAA
>JAUUEB010242045.1:11785-22077 GCA_032362205.1 Clione limacina | reverse complement strand
TCTCTCTCTCTCTCTCTCTCTCTGTCTCTCTCTCTCTCTCTCTCTCCCTCTCTCTCTCTCTATCTCTCTCTTTTTTTTACTACCTTCAACTAGCAAGCCCATAACAGATTGGCAATGCCTATTTACTCATCATTCTTCACTTGGTTTTTCGGCCAACCGAGTTTTTGATTCCTGTCAGTTGTTTTCTTTAGAACTCATCTTGTTCAACGATTATTCCAGCTAGTTTATCGATCAGGGTAACAATGCCACTCATAGCCAATTTCTTCTTTCATCATCTTTGTTACCAAGATCGATGTGAGAGTACCATTAGGTTAACTCGGACCTTTTTGTCTCCCAGCCTGCCACTCTTGACTCATTATGCTTTGTGTGTGACCACATGAACTCCATATATGGATACGCAGTATTTGGAGACCAAACATTTATTCAGTCCAGCTAAGGTTTATCAATAAATTTGAACTCATACTTGAGACATCGAGGAATCGGCTCTTTTTTCTCTTATTCTGTGTATTTCTGAGTTATTCAAGTAACGATTGTAGCATTCTGATATAACAGCACTCGATAACAGAAGATCGAAGACACGACAAGACATGATAGTGAACAGTGTTGTGGTCGAGTAGTTCGGTGGAATACTTGAACACAGTAGAGTAGTTTGACATTTTCAACTACTCGAGAAGTATAGAGTAGCTACTTGAAAAATATCTAAGGGTAACTTCTTAAGTAGAGTAGCTACTCTACTCGACTAGTCTTTGAGTAGTAACTTAAAAATAGTAATCATTAAATGAACAAACTCAAAGGTTTAAAACTGAAAGATTACTGCATTATTTACATTATCATGTAAGAACTTTAAGAAAATGATATCATATATTAAAAAATTGTGTAAACAATGTATTCAAAAGTAATCAAAGTTGAACAAAAATGTATCATAAATATAACGCAAAATATGTTGATTTTTGTTCAAACTACTCGAAGACTACTCGAGTAGTCTTTGAGTAGTGTGGACAGACTTCTCGAGTAGAGTAGTACTCAAACAATGCTACAATTTTGCGAGTAGAGTAGAAGTAGCGAAAAAACTACTAGGGTACTACTCGAGTAGTATACTACTGTACTCGACCACAACACTGGTAATAGGATAATGCTCTCTTGAAGCAAGCCTAGGTTATTGCTATGCAAGATAATACTATACTTTACTTATAGGTCATAGGAAAGCAAATGTAGAGTCTTTATGTAGCGAGGATAGTTTTTAAAGCCCAGTTTCGGCCTTTCAGTATGTTATATAGTAATGAGGCAGCCCATATGGGGCCCAATTTATAATGCCACTGGTCGATTAAGACAGTGACTTAGCCAATATAGTAATTGTACAGCCAGTATGAGTCGTGAATCAAACAATTAGATTATGTAACAATTTAGGTTACACATATTTGTAGCAAAAATGGTAACTGCTCAGCCCAATTAGACCATACACATGTCAAGTAATATCATGCAATGGCCCAGTTGAAGCTGTGACGTCAAGTACATGGTAGTTATTAAACCTACTTTGGATAAAAAGACACGTGGATGGTAATTAAAAAGCCAAATGTTGTTTTTATTCTTAACATCGCTTCTAAGTATGCCTGAAAGTAGCCTTGATAACTTTGCTAAGGATAAACTGGGACTTTGACGTAGAATAACTAAGTCTTGAACTATCAAAAAGAATCGTATTTAATTTTTTTGGGGTTATAAACAAATAGAACAACCTTAAAGAAATGTTGTATTCAATGGACAAAATTATTGGTCAATGAGTGTTTTTAGGGGCCAAGAAAACGTGGACAATTTGGTATTAAAATCAATATTTTGTCTTTCTCGGTAATGTTTATCAATATGCAAATGTGCTAATCAGTATATGTTGACAGTGTCAGTAATAAGATTTAATTACCTATATGTTACTACTAACTAGGCTTATCTAGAACTTTTAGCTCTCCGGATATCACCAGTGTAATAAAAAGGCGCATATGCTCGAAAGAAGCGGTTTGCTGTTTAAATTGGTCGTTAACCTCCCTTGCAAACAAAAGAGTTTAGGGGAACTACTCATTTTATGACCGTTAGAGACCCATAAAACATAGAATCGCGACTCAAGGGGTGTATGGATTAGGGTGCTGGGTGCTAGACTAAATGATATAGTAAAACGAATACGGTCAATCAAGTCCACCAGTCTTTGGAAGGTTTCTTTTATATAAATGTGGTTTTAAAGCAACGTTGACTGTATTCTCAATCATTCAATGGAATCTCACGAATTTTCAAAGGACTGTAACACATCATATTATTAAGATGTGATCATTTCAATTGTATATTATTTAATTAGGTAAACAAATGCACACGTCAAAATACTAAATATTACAAAATTCATAATGTGTATAAGTCTGACACTTTCATAATGAATAACTGCCAAGTTGAATGATTCATTGTTCAGCTTTTCTCACTGAAAGTATTGGTTACGCTATATTGAAGCGTTAATCCAATGCGTTCACATATTCAGAAGCAAGCTCTTGTTGGATGAACATGGTCACTGAGTGCTGTTGACTTTTAACTCGATATACTGATTAATCATTTTAATCATGAGGAGTCATACCGCATGAATCATACTTTTATGAAGACGACGGGTATCTTTCTTCCCATAGGATAATGTCTGATTGACAGCTCGCAGAAATAAGGAAAAAAATAAGACCGTGCTTTACTGTTTTGTATTCTTAAGATTGTATTATAACCAGGCGAAAATAGGTATGAGTGCGAGTTTGTTTTTAAATAATGCTCAATTAATCTCATTCAATCACACACCCACGAAATGACTAAAAGGTCCATTGTGTAATTTAATGTAAAATATTATTTGTTGTTCTGTTACTTAGATGATAATTAACATTTAATATAAATACTATTGGTGGTTATTACGCGAGTGATGAATGTAACCTTAATTGAACTGACGATCCCACTGTTCCATGATGCTGACTGCTGCCGCTGGATCACTGTTTTTGTTGTTTTTGATAAATACGTTGTTTGTGTAAATTGATGTAGAACACAAATAGAAGTGCACACATATATACATATATCAGAGTTTGTGATACAGGTTTTGTTTTGTCTGCGTGTGTGTTTAATTATAATAATGACATTTATATAGCACTTTGCGTTTGGAGTAAACTCAGAGCCTATTCTTACCACGATAGGCACAATTTAGACAAAAGGTCGCCTATTAGATGATTTGTCCAATCAATCTTACATAAATGTTCACTGCCTAAAGTCGGTTACCCATTTTTACTGCTGGGTGAGCAGGAAAGCCACGATAACCACTTTCTACAAATTTCAAACCATGAAAATGCGCAGTGATCGAACCCACATCGTTTGAAGAACAGTCGAATCTTGAGCCCGACAATTATACAGATCAGCCCCTGCGACCCAATGTTATGTTCGTTGTTGGTTGAAAGAGAACAAACAGTCTTCGGGTTAACTCATTTAATCTTTCCATGAAAATATATATATATACATGAGAGTTACATGACTATGTTGCTTGGCTCCAAAATTCGTTAGTCTGTAACTTACACACGAAGTTAATGGTTGACATAACCTAAGCGCCAAGACAAGTTATAATTGATATAAGTTCATGGGGTGCGGAGGTTATGTCAACATCATACATGGTTTACCGTGTGCACAGACTTAAAGATACCGTGGATGCATATGCATTTAATCATTGTCTCTCTCGAAGATGTCAATAAACTATCTATGGGATTAAATGTATGAGTGGATAATGTCAAAGTTATTACTGCTTATAGGAGCTCAACTAAACAAATTGACTTTTACAGCAATGTGTGTATGGGTTGTCCTGCACTCAATGAACCAAAGCCATTGATGCACTTACTTGCACATTTTCTTTTATTACTAGCAGGATTGACTGCAACCATTCTTTATTGTCAGACGGACCATCGTATTTAATTTGTTTTTAAATTTTAAGAAGATACTGAATACGTTTTATTCCATTTTTCTTATTGCACTATATTTCAGGAAATCATATCATCCATAATTACGCAAAACAGGCCATAAGCCCTCATCAATATGGCTATATAATATGTGAATTAATGATGGAAGTAAGCGGCGTTTGAACCTTGAACCTTCAGGCATACAGCTGTTGGTAGATCCCACATGAATCGACGTCTGATTTCCTCCTATACACTAACCCTACTATGTGACTTGCGATAATACCGATCTATAAACACCCGTGATCTGATTTCCTTCATTTGAAATCCAATTAAATTTGCTGTAACTGTAAATCATCTACTTAAACGTGTGCATATACAGCTAGCTGCTATAATGAAACGGTAATTCGTCTGACTGTATGCATAAATTGAACTGCTAGTAAACGAATAAATTATAAATATCGTTTTAAAACAAATAAATGATGACTAGAATGGCGTACATTGGTAATCAAAATTTACTACTACTTTGCATATTTACTAAATGCATATCTAAAATATCCAAGTTAAAAGCTAACTTTTACGGCAAGTGCTAGAACAAAATAAATAAACGCAGATATCAAAATATTTCAAGTGGTCTTTATAAATACATACACTTGATGATGATACCTTAAAACAACTCAGTAAACTTAATTAATTTGCATAATATGCTCATTTAAGGAAAATTATTGTTTAATGGAAAATTAAACTGTCAAAGAACATATACTTACTCGATGGCTATGATGTATACTAAACACCATTATTGTCTTATGCACTATAGAAGTAATGATACAAGAATCAACTTGAAACGATTGGCACCAAAATAGGGTCACAAAACAAGCATGTATTGTATAATATTGCACTTCTGATTTCTCGTGTATATTAAGACTGTTGATCAATTCAATAAGATAGTAAAGTACGACCCATACACCCAAAACCTTCCATTTAGTGAAACACTCGTTACCGACTGGACGAAAGCATGAAATTTGGCACACGGCTTCTTAAGTACATATTCATCAAATTTGGTCGAGGATACCAGAAAAAATTACCATATAACGTAATCAACAAATTCAAGATGGCAGCCATTGTGCACAGTGGTATATCTTGAAATATGAACAAACTATGATATGATGACAACAAAAACCGTTCTTAATGGTTTTTTATGACGAAAAATATGTTTACATTATAAACCAGCCAGAAAAAGTCATATCTATTATGTTATCGAAAAAATCAAGATGGCCGCCATTGTTCACAATAGTAAATCTTCATAAACGAACAAACTAGTATAGAATTACAACCAAAACCCATTTTGAGTGGATTTTTATAGTGATAAACTCTTTTGCGATAACGTTAAACCAGAGGGAAAAAAACATTTGTTTCAATTAATCAGTAAATCCAAGATGGCCGACACAATACACAATGGTATATCTTAATATACGAACAAACTGTGATAGAATTACAACCAACGTCTGTTTTAGTGGGAGTTTTGTGGTAAGGAAATCTTTTACCTCATAGTCCAACAAAAAAACAAATACAAAATGTTTGTTGTTATACAAAATTCAAAATGGCCGCCACTGTACACAATGGCATATCTTAATCTATAACAATATACACTAAATTGTATGCTTGCTTGCTTGCTTAATATCTTGCTTGATATCTTACGTTCTTGCACTTCTATTATCTCCGAAGTATCTGGGTGGATGTTGCTGTAATGTTAACATAGGATAGCAAACATACCATAAATTGTGATGGGCTTAAACAAATTGAAAATGCAAATATTTTAGATTTAATGAAGCAATTACGATTGTTTCCTATATATTCCCATCTAATTGAAGACGTTAACCGCTTAATAAATGCAGACAGCTATCGCTTTTAAACATCGCTCATTCGATTAGACGGTCGTCCATCTGTCTTCGTCAAAGATCATTGTTATTGTCACCTAACAATAAACTTAGTCACGGACCGTTGAACCTTTATACGCCTAGGGCAAAAACAGGGAGCTCTGATCGCCCCTTTTAAAGGTACATATGTAACGTTTGATATATCAAATTATATCGGCAATCAAAATGCATATTTATTAATTCTAATAACAGATTAATAATCTACAAAAGAACATTAACTTGGGCATACCAAACTCGGCTATATTCGGTCAAGTATTTTAGTAATAATTATGTGATGTTTTGGAAATGAAATTATCACCTTTCACCCTCTCTTTTTCCCCATATTCCTCTCATCTTTTTCTCTATATCTCTGCCTCAACCCCCCCCCCCCGCCCGCGTCCATTGGACGGGAAAACTGCTAGTAACTAATGAAATGCCAGGCTATGGTTCTAAATGTTTGTTTTGTTTGCCTGCAACCAATTTGGACAAAGTCAACTTAGTCAAGAGCAGACCAAGAAGTCTTACCTTAGGTTAGCCACTCTCATGTTTTAACATTTTGACAAGCGGGCGGCAGATATTTGACTTGGGAAGGTACTCTGTTATTTATACTGCTAGAATGAAGTTAGCTTCTATATACATTTCCACAAGCAATTATCAGAAGTCTAAATGCATTTTCCAACACATAATCTGATATAAGTCTTAGGACCAAAGTCTGCAATCATAACACAGAATGTTCTATTTCAAAACAGACAGAATTGCTCCTCTAAACTGCTCCAATTAGTGAGTACGTTACGCATTGTATTTGACCATAACATACTGTAAAAACTGTGGTTGTATCTCAGCTCCTCAGTAAGATATAAAGAAACTTACTGATAAATAGCTTGAATAAATATAACTTTTTATCTTCTGAAATAAAAAGTTTTTAAGTATTTCTCTTTTAATAATCAAATCCACATACAATCCTCTTTCATCATTGAGACACCAAATGCATCATTACCTTCAAAACATTGGAACTAGATGAGATAAGATAATGTATGTGTGTGAAAGAGATGCAGGTAGAGAGTGAAGGGGGGGAGAGGAGGGAGAGAGAAGAGAGGGAGGGAGAGAGAGGAGAGAGAGGAGGGAGGGAGAGGAGGGAGGGATGGAGGGAGGGAGGGAAAAAGAGTAGGAAATCCTAACTGAAATATCCAATACCATGTCTAATTTTTTTTACTGAGATACCGACTTCTAAAGTTTCTAGACCACACACAACGTAGAACTCAAACTAAAACAAAACCTTGTCTAACATGACACCAATGACTCTTTTATACAACATCTCCTACTCCAAACTTGACATATTGCACACGTTTTCTTTACACGTTTTATTTGATTCCTTTAAAAATCACCTCATTGATATGCACTTTCTGATTGAAATGTATTAAAGCTGTAGGCAGTGCCATGGCCAGAGATATATAGCGATATCTTACATGCTATGAGAAAAACACAACGGACATGAACGAAGGTAAGAGGCAGTCGGACATTATAGAGTTATTCGCCGATTGACAAAGGAAACATGTCGTATTTAGATAAACCTGAAAAACGTTTCATTTTTGGTGTTCCTGAAAATAAACAGCCTGGTAAATCGTTTCTCTCTCTATAGACTTGCTTGATAGATCGACGGTGTCAGTCGTCAGAGACATCAACACGATGGAATAAAAAGGAATACAAACAACATTGAAATCTCTTTAAACTGAACAACAGAAAGAATAAGAAAAAAGATATGTAGAATATAGATAGATAAGTATACGGGAGTGGTTTACATGGTGTTTTCTTTATTATTAAGCCATACACATCGTAAAAACTCCTAAACTGTAATAGAGAGAAACATGTGGTTTTCAACAGTTGGTGAGACATTTATTTACGATTTGTGTGAATCCCGAAGTGAACGAAAAAGTAAATTACGAAATAGGAGTTTGGGTGATTTCATTTTCATTTTATTATTTATAATTTCATCATTATGGAGGAGCTGTCCTTTGTAAGCAGGATTTTTACATCGATCTTTACACAATGAACTTATATACATCAATGAAATGTATCTGCAATATTTCATAAAAATTGATGAAGTTTAAAGAGTTATGCTCTTTTTAAAATGCACAAGATCGTTTTGAAGAGCATTTGAGCGATCTTTGTGAAATCCTTGAAGTTTCAACTTTTACTTTTTTTTTGTTAATTTCGGGATGACTAATTGTCATTCTAATTTATTCGTAATGTCATACACATCTTAAATACGTTGCTGACCAACTGTCAAAAACCAAATGTTTATATCCATAACGGTTCGGGACCTATTATAATTTGTTATGGCTTAATAATAAAGACAATCTTAAGCTTATAAAAAGGGTATGACTACAAGGTGCAATACAAATAGCATGAAAGAATGATCATTCAAACACCTGGGACGAAATAACGGGGGGTAAAAATAAAAAAAATATATATGCATATTTATTTTTTGTTCCCGTTATTTCGTCCCAGGTGTTTGAATGATCATTCTTTCATGCTAAAGAAAATCTTATAAATTATTTCTTTTGCCTAACACACCTACTTCATGGGTGAATTATTCATATTTGTTTTGTAGACAGATATCTATAATTTGGTAGCAAACTCATCGTATAGCTACAATGTTTCACCGTTGCCGGATCTCAAATTCACAATGGCAACAAAATATAAAATAACATAAGGTTTACTTATCAAAAGAATTAACTAACCCTACTGTATATTTTACTCAAATACGTTTCGCTAAAAATTAGTAAGGAGAGAGGATACTAAGATTGGATTAATTATTTCATTCCTTTTAAAACCTTGTCGCACAGTTACACTCCCTTTTCCGAGTCTCACCAGTTGTGTCAATTATAAACGTTTTGTACAAATGACGATAACAATGTTTTGGTCTCAAACCTTATCAATTTACACTAACTTTTTTTCAACAACAATTAAACGTTGCCATTTTCATCGCGCCTTGGCGCCAAAATGGCAGAAGTCAGTGTTCTGAGTATCCCTCGAAATGGCGTAAATTGCCGAGTAGGACGTCGATGTTTAGACGTAAAACGTCACCGTACAATTTCAGCAGAAGTAAGACGACACCGGCATTAGCCGAAAACTTGTCCCGGCACCATCGCGGATTGTCGGAGATTTCCCCTTACAACCAACAAACGCAATTTGTTTTTGATCCACTGTCACGAGTCACACAACCTCCATCAGCATTTCTCACTATCATATCATGGCGGAATATTTAATCCCCTGTCCGTTCTTATCTCTTTAGCAACATCTGTCGCTTAGACTGAAACAAGACGCCAGTGATGCCAGTTTAGACGCCAAATAAAAAGTTAAATGTCTAACGATTGTAGGAAATCATGCCCATTTTGCAAGTGAACCAGAACAAGTGCGTGGAAATAAAATAAAATATGCCAAATTGGTAGTTTTTTGGTTAAGGAAAATGGTCTAAACACTGAACAGAGAAAAAAAAGGTATGTGAGTACAGTAAACAACAGTTAAACCGAAAACGCTTTACGTGAAACTATCGATAACCCGAGGAAAGTTGAAAGTCATGATTTGTTTCTTCTTTGTCTTTGAGTTTTCAAGCTCAGCCTGCACCATTTCATTGACAACCACCATGGTTTCTTGAGTAAAAAAAATCGTGGTTTTAAAACGGCCACACACGCCAACACGAAAGTAGTATGTATCAACAATCTACCAATGTATATTTAGTTAGTTCAAACTTCCATTTGCAACAAATTCTCTTTGATTTGTCTTTGTAATAGCTGAGAACGGAATACTCCTTTAAAAAAATATATGTTTAACCCGACAGCAAAAGGACGGTCCAATGTATTTCAATTTAACGGTTGGTTACTGTAAAAAATAAAAAAAATTAATCAAATTCCTTGTCATGCATCAAATGTTGATAATATAAATCAAGACTATAACCTCTATCTTCTTTGAAACTCACAACAAGCACAATGAAACCCCACAAACATCATAAAAACTCGAAATACTTTTATATGGCCACTTGAGAAATTTCTCATTGATCTTCAAATCTAAACGTAAAAGGTCACATTAGAATCAAGACAGCACAAAGAAGATAGGTTCTAGTAAAGAAAGCAAATGCATGTAAAAAAAGACAAATAAAAACATAATATCATGTTACAATTATCAAAAGAAACAGACAAAGTTACATGTAAGTGATCTGGCCAGTTTTTTATGGTGATAGCATTGGACAAAGATGTGAAAAGGGATTGTAAAGTGTGTGAAAAAAGTGAATGAAAATGATAAAGAGATTGCACATCATATTATATTATATATCTGTCGAGGGGCGTTATAGCTCAGTTAGTAAGGGCAACGGTCTAACACAAAGTACACTGTGGGTTCGAGCTCTCGGCGTGACCATATTTTGTGTTTTTAAAAAACG
>JAUUEB010242045.1:0-11775 GCA_032362205.1 Clione limacina | reverse complement strand
TGTGGGTTTTTTTTTTTTTTTTTTTTAAAAAAAACGCCCCCCCCCCCCACCCGTCAACCCTGCGGCTTCACTGACCGAAGAAAAGAGTAGCTAACCTATTTGGGACCTATTAAGGTAAAGCGAAAGTAGAGGCGCGTGGAAAGCAACAGGAAACTACAACATTATGCGTTATCCCTAGCACAATCAGGACTCTTACTCCTGAATCCCCTACGCTTGAACACAAACACGGTACAAAACTTAACTTTACTATATCTGTTGAAAATAATTCGACAAGGACTCTTCCTCCTGATATCTCTCTGTTGAAATAATTCGACAGATATCGATTAAAGGCATACATTAAACAATGAATGAACTGACATAATATCGTCAACCAAGACCAGAGAAACACGGCCAACATAAACAGTTTTAATAATAGTTATTAAAATATTTGATAAACGATTATAAATAAAAAGGTACATTACTTGTCAAGAGAAGCAGACATGAATCTCTCATAATTGCTGCAGAAACATAGTGACGTCACTGTCTTGTGATGATTGGTTAAAGTTGCCAACAGTTTCCCGCCCGCCAGAGCATCCCACACCTTCACGTTGTTGCCGCCTGAAAAAAATAAAATTGATTAAATTCTTTTCGCGTTCATGTCTTTTTTGTAACATAATAAGCGAATGTGTTACCTAAAAATCGATCTTGATGTAGTGGTAGAGACTGAGCTATGTTTGCGTGTGTAACAAAAAGGTAATAATAATAATAAAAATAATAATCATAATATTAAGAACACTTATAAAGTACTTATCTGTCCCAAAAATGGCCCAGACGCTTTACAGATAATTACAGTACATAATAAGTTTTTAAAAAAGGTGGACTAAAAAACTATGATAACTACTTTAATTTTCAACGGAATCTAAAACCCTTGTAACATAGTAATATTTAGTCCAGGGAAAACAATTGCTATTTAAAACAAAAATTTTAAAATATTTGTTAAAAAGGTAGCCAGTTCATGAAAAGTGTCATAATCTGTAAAACGAATAAAATAAAACACGTGACAAAATACGCACACGGTTTAAGCGAATTGAAAGATTTGAAGTCAATATTTGTAAGCTAATTGAACACAACGTTATTTTGAAATTTAAATAAAGTTCCAAATATGATCAAAATTACGACAAATAAGCGTTGAAGTTGAGTTTAGTTATGTGTATCAATGCCAATAGGCAAAATATAATCAAAGGAAAAAAAGTAAACTAAATACACAATAGCTTAAAACATACCCTTTTTGAATAACCGTTGTTTTTGTGATATATTTAAAAAATCGTTAATCACCGGAGCTGACGAAGAGATGCATATCTTAAAATCAAAATTTGGATAATAAACAAGAAAATTATATCTACACTTTATTTTATTAGTCCACCTTTATTAAAACACCTGGTATTTAAAATGTCAATACACACAAACATTTACAGTAAGACATACACAACAATGTGTGTATAAATAGATTGAACAATTCAGTAAGAACAACACAGGACAGACTTCTCTACAATCAATCCTTTTAAAGTGTACATGACCAAGAAATAACCGGAACCCCAGTGGTATATCTCTAACAAACAACACTGTTAACGCTATTTACCAGTCAAAATAAACAACACATTGTAAGATACTATCAACAAACATGGCGCAGTTTTGGTGCCAAATGTCATAAGTAATAACGAAAAGATGGCGTCTGAACCTCCTCTTGGAACCAATTACGCTCAATGCACAATCTACACCAAAAACAACTCTCAGACTCCATTATAAATCGAGCCATGGTGTAACTCATACGTAGGATAGTTTGATGCCATCGTTAACCGACCAATATGATCTCTGCTCTAGAGATGTCATCCTTGACCATTCTAGAATTCTCACAATAAATGTAACATGCTTGCTTGGGCCAATAAATTTCATTATTCGCTTTTCACTATGAGGTTTACTAAAAATTACTTTTGGTTTCACCAAATAATCTGACCCTCATATACCCCAGAAGCAGACATGTAGCCATAATTTTGAAATTTTTGGATACCATTCGGATTGTATCAAATCAGTGGCCGCGAAGAAAATATGTTTAAAACGTTAGAGCATTTTGGATACCAATGGGGGGGGGGGTTCCCATGGCCTCCTGGCTACGCACCTACCAAGAAGACACATATAAAACCCACCAAGTCAAATGGGATCGCCAACTATGAGGTTTGTTCGATACTCGCATAAAGCCCGCGTTTAACTACATTTTATAGTAAGCATGTTCATTTTTTCTCTCCCATAAATACTTTTTTAAATAGCATGAGGTAAAGAACAATTATTCAAAAAAACAATAAAAGTCAATAGTATTGATCTAACATCAGATGTGTGTACCTACGTTTAATTTATGTAAGGTTTTACAGCGTTATCGACTCAAATAGGTCATTTAAGTGCTATATAAATTGCTATGGTATCAGACTAGTATACTACAATACAGGCACAATAAAGCCATATAAAACAGTTTACTTTTACCTATGGAGAGGACTTGAGTTCTATTCTAACAGAAAAGAAGCCCTACAACCAGGCCTCGTTTACCTATCCACAACTTTCCATTCATATACGTTGCTATGACGCTCAAGAACAGAACAACAATACAAATATTAAAAGCGTCCGATAATTGCTATTGTTGGGATTAATTAAAATCAAAATAATAAGGTCAGAGATATGACGAAGGTATCGAATGTACACAATCTCTCCTAGAAATACTTCTCTTGCCATCTCTCACCCAATCATTTTCTGTTAATTTGATTAAACACGTGGCTGAACTATAACGTGGGATGAACAACATATCATTGATAATCGAAGAGAACCATGAATTAAACCAAATCAAAGCAACACAATCCGAGTATATACAAGAAATTAAAGTAACATAATCCAAATAATATCTAGATTATAATTTTTTAAAGCAGCAGCTGCTTTGATTTAACAATCTTTTAGATTAATAATAAACATCGTTCATCCATAATTGAATGATGATAACTTTTACATCCAATAAGAATTAGATGAATGAAAGCTAAACTAGAAAGAAGGCAATAAACAAACAGTCAAAGAGTAAGATACGAGATATGTTTATTCATCACAAAACGTGGACATTAAAAAAACAGCAAACTGTCACACGTCCGAGAGTAAGATGGGTGTGACAACATATTTGATCATTGGAAAACCTTGTTTATTTACATAACAAAAGACGTTTGATCGTCTTAAACGCAGCCTTGTTGCACGCCGTTGGTGCATGGAAAAAGGCTATGAGAGAATACTATGTCTTTTGACTCTAGTTTGCATGTCGTCTTGGAACTATCTCAGTAAGTTGATAAACGGCACCTTTTTATTCATGACCGCCGATCATTATTCAAAATGGCAGACAAACACTTTTTAAGTAAACGATAAGATACGGTCGCACCTCCTGAATGATTGCCATTTTAAATTAAAATGTCTTTGAATTGATTATCATTTCATGTTTGTATACGGTAAATATAACATGCTGCCGTTCAAATGAAAAGTATATGGACATACAACTGTCAACAATTATATTATCGGTTAATTTCTGCCTCAACGACTCGACGTACTCAACAGTCAGTTTAAATGTATCTCCATCCAAACTTTGCTAGTATTTTCCCAACACAATGCGAGCATCTAGAAGAGATTAAAGTAACATAATCCGATTGATATTTAGATTTAATAATGCAAGGATTGGAGTGATATTGGAGTAATCATCAATTTTAATGATAATAAAAAAATAAACATTACGATGATTTTTAAAATCTTCAATTGAACTTCAGTAGCAGCTTTATTTATTTAATCATCGTTTTTGTGATCTGATCTGATGTCATCATATACAAGAGAAATGCGGTCGAGGGGAAATGAACGCCTACATACTGCGTCGTTTTGACTTTTTGTTCTCGATTAAATGAAATCAAAATAAGCCTCTAGTCCGTGAAAGGGCGTTTGTTAATAAATTAAACGATGACATCGAATCCACTCACCGCATCAAGATTAGATTGGTTAGATTAGATAAGCGAGGTATTGTTAGGTAAAAAACAACGTAATCAATGATTAAATAAATTATCAGCAGCTGTTTTCAGGCGCGTAACCGGTATTTCGAGAAGAAGGTACACATTTCGGTTATGCGAAATCGATGGCCGCCAATGGCTGAAAATTTGAAAATGAGTAAAAATGGTGTGAATTTAGAGTACTTCTTCATCAAATGGGGAACATTCCCAGCTACGCGCCTAGCTGCTTTGATTTTCCTTACAATTTTTTAGATTTTCGTTGAATGAAAATGAACAAAAATCAACAACAACGCGGCCTGGATACTCAGATTTTGTGTTTTAGAAATCGGTAAATTGAAGATAAATAAAAAAGGACAAAAAAAAAATATCAATGGAAAACTGCAACGGGTAATGGTCATGCCAGATTTGAGCAAACTATTTGGGTTTGTTGGCTTCAACAGGCGCGTAGCAAGAATTTTTAAAAGAGAGGGACAACCTTAGATATTCTCAAAACAGAAGCGGCAATTTTATTTGTGATTAGTTACAAATGGTGCAAATTTAGAGCATTTCGATCTTGAATGGGGACATTATCCCTCTTGGCTACGCGCCTATGCAAATACACTACAATTCACTACATGCTTTTATCTTTCACATTTACAGGAAGCTTGTTCTTGTCCTTCTTTCTGCCTTTCTACTCTGATATAGTTCTTATTATTAATTACATTACAGGGTTGATAAAAGTTCCAGGGAAACAATGATGATTTCTAGAGGGGGTGGGGGTGGGGGTGGCACCATGTCACATTTCCATGTTAATGATTAACAGTCGCCCTGGATTGAACATCATACACTGAGCCATCGTCTGCCGTCTACATTACAAAGACACAAAATTTGGCAATAGAGACAAATTATAAATGTACAGCGATAAAGATAAGCGGCGGTAACAAATCTAAAGACAGGAAATCTCGACAGACGGCCGAGACAGACAGGCAGAGGGTAGAAGGTGCGAACGAACAGCCATCAATGACACGGCAAATTAAGAGGAACAACAGCAGACGGTATCCGCATCAGGTTATTTTTAGAAGGTACAGGCCGACACGAGAAGTGTGACAAGAAAAAGCAAAGCGTTATACAAAGAAAACATAAAACTTATTTAGTGAAAGATGAGCGTGAACCGAGGCGGAATCGGGATGAGGTGAAAAATTAAAACATACTAATAACGAGAGGAGGTTTTGATGCTAGAGTTATGGCATTCAGATCATGTAAAGGTGATTTAAATCGGGGACAGGATGTCGCCCATCCATGTTGATTAACCAGCTATTTACACAGGGGGACGCCGTATGTTCTTGCGCCACTCCGATGTAGCGTTTTTCATACAAACATAATTCTAAAACATGTCTCAATTTTAATCAGATTTTCTTAACTCCGCGGAATGTTTTCCTTAATTTTCTGAAGGTTGTGAGAAGTGTGAAGATTTTTTATAAAATGTGGATTAGTTAGCGCGAAGTTGTGTCTGGCGGTATAAACGTGTAATGAACGTAGATATAATAAAACAGGAAACGGGGAGTATTTCTCACAAATATAATCCCCACAGACCACAAAGATGCTGACTGTCTTTGGGCAAAAAAGCAAACAACAATTCGACTGAAAAACTCTCAAACGAAACAGCTATTTTGTTGTTGGACACAAGCTTAATTGCAAATTGAACAAGTTTTTAAATGTTAATCGCGCTTGCAATAATTTCCCCTCAATAACTCTCCATAAAGAATCAAGATCTTAAATGAAACCTGTAGTCACAGAGGACATCTAATTATATCAAGGATTGCAAAAGACTACCTTGTTTTTTCATGTCCATCGTGTAGAATTTATGAAAGAGATATTATGCCGAGTGGCAATTTTGTCATTTATTTTTATGACAAATTTTGATAATTATTTTTCTTTCAGATTTCCCCCTTTTGTGGTCATAATGCTTGTGGGCATAACGCTTGTGGGCATCAAAGAGGAGCAAAAAATCAAACCCATGCACTTAAAATGATTCTAGGAAACAACCACCGTGCCTTTAGTTGACTTAAATATTCTTTATCCCACACCATAAGTTTGGATCAGACCGAGTGTCTTTTTATCAAATGGGTAGGGGTTTGGGAAAACATAATATATAAATCATAAATTCCATGAAAGCCTGTATGAGCACTGCAAAGAATTCCCGCTAAATAACAACAACACGGTCGACTTTTTCAAACCAACAGACGCATTTCATCCGCGTTCCGGTATTTGATATTTCTAAGAGATGGAAAACAAAAAACGGTTTGAAATATTGATGCAAATGAGTAATCTGTTCTAGCTGAGTGCACATGTAGCTGGTGTATAAAGAAAACACGTCTTGATATCTCAGTGTCAAAATATCACCAACGTATTCTGTTTCCAGGAACTCGACAGATGGAAAGGCCATCAGGAGAAAGTCAGAACGTTTTGAGTCTGAGAGTTTGAGTCGAGTTTTCTACTTGCCTCAACATTAATACTATGATATCAGTTTAATTTCAGTGTCGAATAGTCTTAAATATTTTCAAAACAATTTTGTGAAGAGTTGAATTTCGATTCTTTTTGTGATCTTTGAAACTAAACCCGTTTGAATAGTCTTGATTCAAAATAAAGTTGTTGGCTCCATGTGCTTCATATTCAACCCGTTTATTATTATTTTATCTGTGGAAAACCAAATAAAGATTTTCTACCGTCGAGTACAAGAAAAAAATACGCACGTTCCTTTAGGTAACAATCAAAATCATGCGGACGGACACGCACGCATGCATACGATAAACATAGTTGACACTTTAATCTGTTTAATTGTAAAACATATTTATTGAAAATGATGTCAGAAGTTATGCTCATTATCAGGTTTGGTTTGATTTAAATCAAGCGATTTTTTGAACAAATCTGATTTATTTGATTTTTTTTACATTATTTTTAAATTTTTGAAAGCAAAATCCATGATTATCCATCAATATTTCTTTCTTGTGTTAAAACAAGTTTCATCTTCTTCTCAATTAAAAAGTAATCTGCACACTAAGACATCAAAAATGACATACAAAATTGATGAAAGAATCAGATTTTTGTTCCCATAACTTTAAAAAAATCAAAAAAAAAATCATGATTTAAATCAAATAAATCGCTATTTTCGTAATCCCACTAGTTTTCTAAGTAATCCAAAACAATTCGATAACCTCGCTACCAAAATCTCGATAATCTACTCAAAATTCGAATTAGAAATACAACCATTTTATAATAAGAAGAAAACACGAAAATGATCAAACTACGCCATTATGCAGTCAACAGACGCTACGACCATTTTAACAAAGACGGCGTCTGATAATATCATTTGGTATTTAATATATTAAAAGTGTATATTAGACATTCCATTTTTTATATTAAGTACTGAGAACTAATCAATGTTATCATTTTGATTCCGAACCTTGATATACAAATAATTAAACCCTAAAGTTTTTTCAGCTATTTTTGCTAATCCATCGGATTACTGGAAAAAATCTAATCTGATTACCAAATACAAATAATCTAAACCTATCCAATCTGATACTGAATTTCAGTAATCCGCACAGCACTGTTCCAAACAATTTCGGCAACAATCAAACTTCAGGGGGACCACCGTATTCTTAAGGTACTACACTCACCAAACATGCAAAAAATACATAATGTTTATCAAATCATTGAGGTCGTTATTTAAAAAAAATAGAAATCATTGTTTTTTATAAAATAAGAAAAGTTTAAGAAAAGCTTTGGCGACATTTAAAAATATCCTATCAGTAAAACCTATCTGAATAAGTAACCAAGAAACTATTTCAAACCAACCTACGCAAAACATCTTTATTAATTCAGGAAAAAAAACTGACAGTGTCTGGGCTTCTTTAATATTTGTTTTCTCTTTCCTACCTAACATGACTAAAATGTTATGAGTTTGATATTAACATATGTTGGACATACTCATTACTCATGGTGAAGACTAAGGGCTTGGGTCTTGTCTCTGCTCACACCTAATGTTCTGACAGAAAGGATTAAGCGGGAGTACGCTAACTTACGTGTAAACCACAAACGGATTATAATCATTGCTACATGAGATTAACAACTTTAAAAGTTAAACAAAATTAAGTCATAATACACTTATTGGTCTTATCAAAGAACAGATGACAGGATGTCGGGTACCGAGTAAATATATCTAATAATCATGCGTAATTAAGCTAAGAAGTTTCAGAAGAAATTTTAGTAGAAATTCATGATTTAAATAATATGCGATATAAGTTTAAGTAAATTAAAAATATGACGCGATATCATAAATTGAATACATATTTTATGAAGTACTTTTCAATGTTATTATAATTGGGGAGGGGGGGGGGGGTAAATGTTGCTTTGCATCCCCTCCTCCTCCGCCTCCAGGATTCTACCGGACCTTGGTCTTTGATGATCCTTCGGGCGTTTAGTCAGGACTGATGACATAAGTGTCATGATGAATTACTATAATGGAAGAAGGTGATGAAGAAACAGAATTTTGCGACCCCCCCCAAAAAAACAACAAAAAAACATGATAAGACTGACCACTAAGCCTAACTCACCAATTGTAAAGTAATCAAAGTCACCAATAGATCGGAGTTGTAATCGTTTCAAACGAAAGCTATAATCATGACGCTTAACAGTATATAATTATTTGTTCACTCCGACAATGAATAAAACAAAAAACAAGCTATGGGTTCAACTGTGACCAGTCACGTCAACAAGAATGACATAATCGAAATTTTAGAATGCTCGTTTGTCAACAAATAGCTACTTTTAATCCATGTATTCATGTACTTGATATGATGAATAAAAAAAATTGTGACTTTGGTGACGTTAAAACATGAGTAATTGACTACCTTCGAAGTTAGGTGCTTGCCATAATTATACATTTTAATTCATAGAAAATTTCTACTTTTGCCAGAAATGGACAACATTAAATTAAACCTAGTATTTAAGGTACATAACAGTATGTTAAACATGTATTATACCCTCCCCCTCCCCTTAAAAAGGTATAAATTCACTCATACAGTGGTCATTCAATAAGAACACATACATGATTAATTTTCTTAACACAGGAACAAAAAACAATCAATGTATGCATGCCATAAGCCAGGAACTTGATTTCTACCGACTGCAGTAAGTAAGAACATGGTTAAACATATAATTTTATGTTTCGATTCAACCGCATTGTTATGGGTGTCGCAAAATAAAATAAAAGCTCAGACTGAGCACACAAGGAAAAATATTGTTAGACGATAAGCAATCATTTCAAGCATGTCGCAAATCGGCGATAGATTGACCAATCAAGTCTAGATTGTTCCTTCTTTTCTTTGTTAGTTAACTTTTCTAAAAACGAAACTTTGACTTGATTATAATAATCCGGTACCAGGAATTTCGGTTTTTATATTATTTATTGCATTAAGTACGGTCAAACTCGTTTAAACCGCACACGCTTAAGCCGAATTTTTGCTTAAACGAAACAAAACCCTGAAATCATTTATTTTCCCTCTTTCTCGAAAAATGCTTAAACAGAAAGATACCAGTTAATTCTCGAATGCATGAGTGTGTAGACAACACTAACGTCTAAAGAAGTGACCGAGATGGTAAATTGATTATCTTTATACCAGTTGATGTTTAAACGGAACGAGTTATGACTAAATTATCGATTTTATACGATAATTTGCAGCATCAAAAGATAAATCATCACAAAAGTAACATAGACATTTTACTTAGATCTATCCCAAATTTGTTTCACTTGTATTTTGAAACAGCACGAGTGTGACTGTTGCCTACCTTAAGAAATAAAGTAGTGCATGGATCCAGACATACATCGTTAATACGCTGATTGTTGACTAGTATATATAACTTTTACTGAAAAACAGGGGTCTTGTTTAAACGATTTTCTTAAACGAAACAAAATCGTGCTTCCAAAAAAATTCGGTTTTTTAAACGAATTTGACTGTATATTGGAATATCAAAAAACATAAACATATGAGAACGATAATTCTTGTATCATAGCGTTGATTCAAGAGAGAATCGGTGGAACATTGGCAATGAGCCATCATCAAAGTAATTCAACGAGGCCAGATAATGAGTTGGACAACTAATTAGCCTACTTCATTTTGAGAAATGTGTCAAACACAAAGATTTGAAGAGACGAAGACCGTAATGAACGCTTTGGTTTGCCACAGAAATATGTCTGGGCGTAAAAGTTGTTGATACTAAATTAGTATCCTCTCACGTCATTACCCAGATTTAGATTGAATTAAAACAAGTGGAAAGCTTCAAGAGACACACGTGAACATTGTTCACTTCAAGACAACCAAAACAGATCTGGAGCTAAACTTCGAACCGGAAGCACTTCACGCAGTATTTAAGAGGCACTCTCGGAATTCGAGAAGTGGTAAAGGGAGAAAATCTGCCTTATGATTCAATTCCTACACCTTATGTCGTGAAAACAGCGAGGAAAAGATTGAAATACCTCGTTGTAACGTATGATTCGTTTTATCCTCATGGCGGTCCAATTTGATGAAAGTTTAGCCGACTGTTGCAGTAATAAGCGCTGCTTAAGGACGGCAATGAAATGAATTTTAAGCTGCTAGAATGTAAAGCAGCTGTCAAAGTTCTCCTAACTTTGTCGTGGACGAGATGCTCGGGATCACTAAGGTCTTAAGATGGTGGTAAGCCATGATATCCATTAAGAGAATATGTAACAAAGAACCTGGGTTAATCTAGTTTCATTTCATTCATTGGCATCATTATATTATTGCTAAGTGCTTTGACATCTATATCATGTTATTGTTATGTCTTTTGTATGAATCTTGTTTTGTTCTATTTCTATATGAAGAGAGATAACTTACGAATGTGCATTTTCTTTACCCATTCCAATGTATTACCTTAATTGACAGAATGTGTTAATCAAGAAGAAGAAAAACTATGATTATTACAATATGTTTTACATTTTTGTATTGTGTGTATATTTTAAAGCGCTTTGAGCAAATGGTTGACCTGTAAATGCGCTATTAATTGCTCTAGAGTATTACATCGTGATCTTTTCTTAAATTATAACCGAAGATGAAGTGGAGACTATACACTCAAAAATGTTAAGAATTAACATTAATAAACTAATCATGGTTATGCAGGCATTCATTGGTTGAGAAATGCCCTTCGCGACTTTCGTCAAATGGCTCTACGGTGAGTATATTATCATAATTATGAATCAAAATCAAACACCACATCGAACTATTTATAGTATTACGATAATAAATTCGAACCTCTCGATCAAAGGGTCCAACTTGTCACAAATTTAAAGAATTGATTTTTTTAAACTTTTCGCATCAAGACATTCTTATGATCTGGTACAAAAATGAAGACATTTCTTTTTTATGTTTTACAGCGCAATCGACTCAAAGAAGTCATTTAAGCACTATATATATTGCTAAGGCATCAGACAGGTATACTACAATACAGGCCCTATAACGCCATATCCAACAGCTTGAGTTTCGTAAAGAACGTTTTTTTAGAGGAACTGACTGTTGTCTCACAAATGCGATTTGAAAACATATAAATCTTCAATTTATGCCATAATCAGACAGGCCCAATAAAGTGAAACCCTCAAAGACATTTGGACTGATAGGGTTGATAGTTGTGCCCGTCCGAAACAGATTCTGGCACTCATTGTACTGCT
>JAUUEB010241934.1:0-13410 GCA_032362205.1 Clione limacina | reverse complement strand
TCTCTGAAGCGACATTGTAACTGACGGCACGTCTGACCGACATAGCACAATTCACATTGTGGACATGTTATTCTATATAATCACTTTAATTCTTAAGTTCAGATGGAGTTTTGAAACAAAAATCATAAAAAATTCATCTTTGAACTTAAGGAACTTGGTAACTTGAAACAAATTATTTGAATGTTTATAAAAACATACGTTAGTTAACTAGAAGAGCTTGCCCACCCACGTTCACACTTTATTTTGGTGGTAATAGGATGAGGCGTATAAACAATTAATGTATCGAATCTCTTCTAAAAACTGATTTAACTCAAAACTAACGTTGGCAATTTAAATACAATTAGGTATCTGAAAACAGTGTGTGTTTGAAATGTTTGTTGAAAAGTCGTATCGTAAACTTTAGAAAGAAAGCTAGCATGAACCACAAAGCCAGCTAATTTTGGGGATGGACATATTTAAGTTGTTTCTTCCTGTGTGTTTACAAAGACACCAATATAACATACTCTCAATATATTGGTGACTTTAATATATTATCATGAAATCTTTTATACATTCTTATTGTGTTAAATCCCTCTCAAAAGATCTTTTTATTTATTTTTTTTTAAAACTTATTTTATGATGATAATGATAAAGTCATAGAAAACGTTAATTATTGACCCTTAATCATTAATAAACTGAACAAAAATAACCTGCACCATTAAAAATTAACACATTTTTACTTTTATTTTGTCAACCTCACATCAACCCTCATTTCAATTTAGGCAAACTGAATGATTACTGCATTACTCCAAATACTATATCTTTATGGTTATCCATATAACTATACTATATCTTTATGGTTATCCATATAACTAAACTCTATCTGTGACTGTGAGAATACAAAATCTTATCCATCAAACGTACATAAAATTAAAGCTCAGACGTATGGGTTTATTTCGTTATTTCCGAGATTGCTAGTTTCCCTTGCTATGAGTATTCTTACTGTCTGTAATCCTAGTCTTGATGTATTCATTCGTCGCGACTGAACGTCCTTTACAATGTTATTGTCCATAATATTCAATATTTTCATCTCTAAATGAGAATTTCGACGCCGGAACGCCAATTTGTGAATTGCTATCACTGAGAACACTGCAGTCATTGCCAACTATTGATAAACAGACAATAAAGGTCCGTTATGCCACGTATCGAAAACATACAATCTCAGAAGTTATGCTCTATGGCCTTTGACTTGCAAATATTCCTCTATGAAACAGTGTTATTGTTAATGAAATTAACGGAAATTACAGAGCCAGTCCGGTGTCAGGGTAACGTCTAGGCATGTACAGTTCGGTGTCCAACAGGCCGCCTGGACCACGCTCCTTGACTCTAAGGTCATATCACATGACTCCAATATGGCGCGACTCTCCCATACTGACCCGACAAAGTCGTGAAAACTGAGAGATACTTCGTGAGGCAACCAAACATTGGCGTTGAAATGACGTGAAACTGACACCTTCTTGGTCCTAATAACGTACGACCTAAAGCCGTCTAACCAAATCAACGATCACATCGAGACGACAGAGCGAAAATAAGACCCGCTAACAGATGACGATAATTCTGAAGAGTCATTTCAGTCTTCAAAAGCTGTCTACAACTGGTTGGTGTTGAAGGGATGTAGCTAGGATATTGCACTGCTGGAGTCACGAAGGTAAAGAGCTACAAAATAACGAGATCCAGTCAATCTCTATCGTCATGTTTGAGCAGAATATCTTGTTTCATCTAGATCCTGAGGCCATTGTTATTAGGAGACTTTGTATGATTTCTCATATATGGGGCTTGGTGCTTACAATACTGACATTGTACACAGCACGTGCTTGGTTTGTTGACTTACGTCATAGAATGGGTTTTCCCAAAGGAAAACACAAAAATGAACTGGCCATTCTTATAAATTACATTCACAACAGATGTACAGGAAGTTGACAATTCACGTGTCAGTTGATTGAAATCAAACAAATTTGAAACCTGCCCAACAGACAACTGCTTGCTTCCCTTACTTTCTATGTTGAAGAAGTCATTGAAATTTTATTTGAAGGACATTGACCATAACTTCCCTCTCTCTTATTTTGACTTCAATGTACGCATTCCGAATCGTCCCGAAACATTTATTACTCTGTAGTGAATGTAGCTTGCGCATTTATTAATGCTAGCCAAAAAAAACAGTCAGCAAAGTCCTGGCGTGGAATATAACAATATTTACAATTATAAAGCATTTATGTCTTGTATTATATTTAGGGGATCTAATGGGCGACACATGAATGAAATTAATTGAGTCTTTATGGTTATGTAGTTTAATAACAAATCTAGCAACGTATCTGAGTATTGATGCTCAACAATTTTACCTCTCACTCAGATTATATGTGCTGTTTTAACTACTATGCCAAATAAGCAAGGTGAAACTGACATGTCTTAAAACTAGTTGTGAAATCGAGCTTTCAATAATGGCATCTGATTATCTTATAACACACATGAACAAGTTTAAACTTCTGTTGTTTATTTTAGGAAATTGTTTCGGATAGCGTTGTTTTACTTGTTGTTTTCTTGATGGCGAAAAATTGCTGAAAATAAACAGCATCTTATTTTCTTTTCGTCAGATTGCGTTTAAACATGCAGAGATTTTACCTCACACAGATGAGGCCACCAGAGGGCATCAAGATGGCGAAGCACTCAGACCACGTGCAATATGCAGGAGGTTATGGAAAGTGAGCTAAACGAGGTGTCGCATGTCGGTTTCGCCCTGTGGGGGAGTACTCAACTATTACTCGCAACACCAAAACCAAATAGCCCGTCCAGGTGACGGTGCACCACATGCTGTCATCCTATTGAAAGGTCAAGGTCAAAGGCTAACGAGCACATAGCTATGTGTGTGAGGGACAGCTTCTTGATAATGAGGTGCTTTTTTATTTCTAGCAAGGTGTTCTAATCATTTTCACATTCCCACAAGAAGTTTATAACATAATCATATTACAATCCGCCAGGAAACCCTGAATTGCATGTTTTTATAAGATTCTAACATATTCTCCGGTGATCATAGACCGTATGAACTCGTGTGTCATTTATTGCTTCAGTGAATCTCAGGGCTTTTTTTGAATTTGCCAATGAGACGATAAATCCAGTTATTATTGTTTAACCACCAAGTTCCAACTAATTACAATCAGTTGAGATTATTAGTTTTTGGTAACTGCATTTCATGTTTTTACTAACCCTCTTACCATCGAAAGAACATTTCATCATTAAACTTTGTGGTGTCGCACATGATTAGGAGATACCCTAATATAAAGCCTACTTTTTATAACTACTGAAAGACCTGTACATTTGGGAATTGATAATTTGACAGTTTGGGGTTAAAGCCTGCGAATGTAAGTAGCTACTTCATACAAACATTTTGTAAACATCGTAGTGTTTGATTCTCATAAAAAAGGTCTACTGGACTTAAAATAAACTCTTTAAATCAAGAATTTTACAGTGATGACAAAATTCAGCTCTGAACAAATATAGTACAACAGAAGCCACATGACAAGTATTGATTTTAGTTTTTTCAAGAAACCACGACACATTCGTGATTTTTAAACGGAGTCACTTTGTCCACTTGGACAAAAAAATCTATTTACATATCTTTACGCAGCACCCGCTTTGAAACACTTTTGGCGTGTAAAAGTGAATCATGATTACTTTGGTTTTGGTTTGAGTCAAACAGCTTTGCGTATCAGCTTACTAATTATTCGTAACATTTTCTCTTTGCAAAGATGCCAGTCCAATGCGTTGAGAAACCTCGATTGCACCCGTTCAAACCTTCACAAGAATACCAAAGCTTTGTACGAAAAGCAATTAAAAAAATATTTTCAGCTACTTGATGGTTATGTACGTTTTTTCTGACTGAAATTGTTCCGAATCAAATTCCATAATTTCTAATACAAATGTGGTTGTATCAAAGATGATTCGCAAGAAAGGAAATAATATCAATGTTTTGGATTGGTTATGGTTATTTGTATACAAGTGATACATATACAAAAGTTATTTTTTATATTACTAAAGGCAATAGTTATAAAGATTTTTTAGCTCCTTCCTTTTTTCAGCCTAACAACGAACTTATGATGAGTTTTCGTTTCCTCTTTATGAAAAAAATATTAATGAAATTTTATCCCTTACCATTAATTACCAGATGAGCGATCTAAATAATATTCACGGGTTTAATGATAAACACATAGATTAGAGTAAAAACAAATGTTTTGCTGATTTATATGTAAATCATAGACGATATCTCAAGAGAAAACAACATTTTTTACTGAGTTTAATGTAAAACAAATAGATAACTAGAGAAAAGCAAAATACTTCACTGAGTTTAATGTAAAACATATGCCTAAAACAGTGGACTCATGAATATGGGACTTATTGTCTTAGTACATGTTATGTATGTCTTTTTAGCTTATGGGAAAACTATTCTAAAGCCATAATAATTGAACAAGTTTATATGTCACGAAAACAAAGGTTATTCCCAAAGTGTCTGTTTTTAGCACGGGCGCATTTAGTTTCCCATTACGAGTGTTTAGGTTTTGTTAATTCACATTGATACAAACAAATATCAACAATATACAAAATTCAACACCTTTTAATCGTAATTTAAATCATGTTTTACCTTCATTTACATTTCAATACAATGTTGTGTTGATTTAGCTTACAAATCTTGGCTCCACAACTTTCATGACATTTGAACTGTGCGTATTTGTGTTACGTGTCATGTTTTGTTTATTTATTCAGATTATGACACTTTTTAAACTGGCCACCTTTCAACAAATATTATTAAATTTTTGTTTTAAATAATAATTATTTTTTCCCCATTGACTAGACATTTCTGTGTAAGACGGGTTTTCGTTATATTTGAAGAAGTATGTATAGTTTATTATGAGTCAACTTTTTAAAAATACATAGAAGATACCTAGTTTAAAAACTAATTATTTGGCTCCTGAACATTATCAGTGAAATAACTGCTTAGATACAAATTAAAATTCTTTTGCACCTAAAATTTGCATAATTCATTTGAAACAAAATGCAGGCTTATCAGACAGGTAACCGTTTTGAAAACCCATATCCCAAAACTAATGAAATCTTTAGCTCATTTGTCGGTATTATCTTAAACGAGAAATTAATTAATGTTACAGCTACATATTGCAAATTGAGTAATTATATTTCAGCTTCGACAACAACTATTAATGCTTAAGATATAACTTATCATATCTTCATAAATTAACTCCCAGGAATAATTACACTTTGCAAATATGCAACACTGGATAGTGTTACAATCGATAATGAAAATCGAAGACAATTAATCAAGGAACCTGACTCAGTTACCGATATTAATAGTTAGTCGTGATTTATGCATTGACTCTAACTGACCACATGTCATTTCTTTCTACATATCAGGTTTAAACCTTGTAAACCCAAAGTCTCATATTGCAGTCGGTTACAAATATTTTGATGTTGACACAAGTAAACTTTACATTTCCTAATGGACGATGTTTTCAAAAGGAAAGTGTTCTATTGGCATGTAACATAAGCCAGGTCGGCTTGATTACTCAATGAGATGCCAGCCATCTGTTTAAGAGCATGTGCATCTCGATGTTTTCAGAGAATTGCTTACAGAAGATACTCCGCCACTGAGGTCTCCGATTTCCACTCCACACAGGGCGGTAAAGGCTTGACTAGCTGCCTAGGGGATACCCGATGCCGGTATTGCATGCTTCTTGTAGATATCACACCATGTATACCTAGACACAACAAACGGCACATAAGATCTCTGGTGAAATTCCCCATGAGTCTTTATTTGTAGTAGATGATGCTCAGATAAAACAATCTGCCTAGAAGAACACGTGCAAAGGATGTTCTGAAATTGAGTAGTTTACACGTATCTAAGACATCCTATGTAAAGACAACCTTCTCGTTTAATCTTCAGTCACCTAATAGCGTGACAGTGATGTCAAGAGTATATTATTTTGGTTTAAATCTAATATCAAAGTAATAAAAAATAAAAAATGTGTACATTATGTTAATATTGATACGACTTGGTGTTTGTCTTAATGAATTCAATTAAAGAAAAAAAAATAGGCAAAGTTGTCTAAATAGTTCCATTCATTTTAATATCTTACAAAATAAGAAATCTGACTTTATCGTTTTATACAGGAATATTTTGAAATAATTTTAATACGTATCTAAAAATAGAATTTCGGGTCAATTACGATACCTCGATTCGTCGTATAGGTCGCTAAGGTCTCTCATCTTGCAGATTTATCATTTAATTTTCATATCTCACATATTCAAACGCGACCGAGGAAGAACAAAAAATACAGTCAACAAAAAGGAGTTGTTGAAAAAGGAATGTTCTACAGAAAGGAGGAAACAAAACATCAATGATCGTAGTCTCCGTATGAAAGTGTGTAACCACCCGATATAAAGAACAGCGTTTGACTTATGACACAACAGGGAGAAGAACCGGCGATATCATATTATAACCGGGAATAAGGTGCGAAATTTCAAAACGTAAAAACGAAAGTTAGTAAAATTTGTTAGAAAGTTTGCGTTTATTATGGATTATTCTGTAGTCAAATCGTCACGTCATAATCTCCGCGTTTCCGATAAAGTTCAATATTCTTATCAGAGTAGTCTAGTGGCAACACGCCCGCTTACTAAGTGGGAAGTCGCGGGTTCTATCCCCGCAGGGCGCAGCTCTTTGTTGTGACCGGTAGTTCATTTACCCTCGTTTATATTATTATTGTAATTATTATCATTCTGATGACCAAAGCCTGAAAGCAAACACTAATGACCAATGTACAATATTACTTTCACCTACAAATATATAATAACATGTATAAAATCATCCATCATTCACAACGTTTTTACAACAGACAATCGGAGACAAATATATCCCTGATGACATGTTAGTTAAGAAATATATCCATACAAGGTTTTACATCGTCTGGATTGAAAGATAAGGTATGTATTTTGTTGACCGGTCAAAGGGTTTGTTAATCCATCTAATTTTCTCGAATATGTAACGGAAAATAACCAAGTTTTAGATTCAATAAAACAATATCATATCAAGGGTTGAAAAATTGAAAACGACATTTAAATAGTTTTTTTTAAATACAAGGATGAATTGTACTAACATTAATACTTTGTTAAATAAGATAATATAAGCATGGTTATCACACACAAATACCATGTGAAATCTGTCAAGAGAAAAAGCACTTTTTTACTCAAGCTGATGTTTGGCTTATGACTTATGGCCTAATGAACTGATTGAACTTTGAACTCAACAAGTCTCGAATCTATTTGTGAGACACGAAAATAAACAACTAAGTATCACCAAAATAAAGAAAACAACATTTCTGTGAGAAAAATGTCTAGAAACGTCTATGTTTAAAACAACAACGTAGATCTGAATCCCATTGGGTTTCTGTCAAATAAATACAGGGCTCACTTCATCGGATATTCCCGATATAATAGTTGATGAACTGTACCATAACAACCATCAGGTTATCTCTCTCTTTTGAGTGCGAGTTACGAGTCCTGAAACTTGTTTTACCTTTGTTTTTTGTTTTCTTGTCGCTTTAGGAGATCTTGAGACTATTTATTGTATTTCAGATGATGATGACAAAATTATCAGAAATAGATTTTTGCTCGTTTGGGTTTTTACATTGGATTGCAATGATATCTTACACTGCAGGCAACATAATAACTTGAAGTGTTTCATAAGGGTCGTGAATAATAGTTAAAATAATTTAAGAGTGAACCAATAATGGACACACGTAAAACCTGACAGATATGCTAGTTTTACTCTTATAAATATATCTAGAGATTAATATAAGTTTCCTCGTATAATTTCAATATGGCCAACACATGTTGTCTATGGACAGTTTATTTATACGGGCAACCACAAAAAAACGTATATTTTTGTAGATACATAATATTCCAGACACAAAATAAATGTATTAACTTTATTTTAAGTCTATCGTTCACATTTGACACATCCTACAATTCAATGTTTTAAACTAGATCAAAATATATAACACTATTCATGAACTTTGGCATTTTGTTTACTTTGTTTTCTTGAACCGTATACAATATCTGATAAGTGCTGAAAAACTGCTAACACAGTAGTTGTCTTAAAAAATACAACTTACACTAAATTAACAAACCGTATTTTACCGACGTTGGTTTTGGCTGTAAAATAAACGTATCACATTCAATATCTGATAAGTCTTCGTTAAACATTTTCTATTCATTGTTACAATAAAACCCATTGAACAAAAACTAAGCAATTTTCACCATAATTCTTGACAAGCATAATATGCATAATGAAAAAAATCATAATACCTTGAAAGAGGGCCATTTAACCTTTCGTAAACAAATGGCCTCAACGTTATAAGCTTAAACGTGTAAACGAAAAATCATGCACAGCTTATATTATGAGAATTGCAACATGACATTGAAAATGTTTTCAACCTCGAAACTAAAAATCATGTGTCGCACAGACTTTCATGTGTCTTTCTCTAAAGCTATTATTTGAGGGCAAAGCACAGAGATTGATATCGAGGTTTGACTTACTCTTTTACAATTAAAAAAAACTAATTTAAATTTTGCCTTCAATAAACTTGAAATAAGCCATATTGAAAAAAACGCAAATAATTGCACTTTCAAAGAAGAGAGAGGTGCGTCGAATATATTGATCATCTCTCCCAAATTTCGCATGTGTCCCTGACTATAAACAATGAATGACTTTAGGCTATAATTAGAAGGTATCTTTGAAACTTCTCAATAACACGAGGACGTTATTGTTTATCACTTATGTGCCTTTTTGAAGATTATATTATTATCGTTATGTGCATTGGGCAACCAAGCCGATCTGAAAATGCCATAAAATGCAATCTATATGATATCATGATGCTGAACCAAACCGAGTCTATAGAGCTTGTTTTATCTTCTTTTTTGGTTGGACGGGTGTTCTTTTAAGAAATCTTCAACAAAGTGTTAAGATCTGACACAGATTGAAGATAGAGTTACGTGAGATGTAACCCAGCTCTACCAGCACAACACCATTTATCGATAGCTTGCAAAAGGGCGTATCTTTGAGGTGCTAAACTAAGGGAACCTTTTGTCAGTCCAGACATCTGAGGCAGCAAGACCCCCATGTTTTAGCATATCGATTACCTTCTTTGCGGAGAGAAAGCGTCATCTTTTTTCAATGGTTAGGACTGCCTTCAGTAAATCATGCTACAGTCTACAGTTAAACTGTATAATAAGGGCCATCGATGTCGATAACGAAGGTGGCCATCTTGGATCAGGAGTCACCATATATGCCATATAGACAAGTTTTATATATAGGAATAAATCCCCTTTGCTCATGGTCAACAATGGCTACCAGAGCATGTGGTTCTCATATACAAGTTACCACCAAGACAAATGTATTTGCTGTTCATCGTAAACCATCGAATGACTCAACAAATTTATATTGTCCATACACAATGCTGGAAGAGGGAAACTATACGAGTAATTTACTAAACCTAGGACTTTGTTCTGGAAACATTGCTTTCACTCTGAGCTTTTCATCTGGTTATTAAATTATATATTTCACTAGAATATATGAGACGGCTAAATGGAGTGTACAATCAACTCCTCTCCAGTACCAACAATTTTACATTTTTAAAGGAATCTGCTTGTAAGACGCTTGGGTTCAACTTAGCAATATTCAAATGACATTCACTGCCCCGTGGGATACATGGTTTTAGCTGATAAAAGTATGGAAGTATTTGATTTGTAAAATATCTTTCCGAAGGGCCTTGGTAATTCAAATACGTCACCATTTTTCCACGCAAAATTATATTGTGAGTAGTATATTTTCTTCTTGTGTGTCTGTGTGTGTGTGTGTCTGTTTACGCGATAACTTCAGTAGTTTAACTCGGATCTCTTTCGTATTTGGAGAGATGATAAAGACTTAGAATATACTTTCTGCTATTTAAATCCAGAAATATTTGTGAATACGAGTTATGGTCCTTTTTAGGTTTTTTTGCTATATGATCTTTATTAATTTGTCAAAAACCACGCTGTGGTCACATAGAGCTAAGAATCTGAAATCTTGCAAAAAGGCTTTACTAATGAATATCTAAAAACAGCTTTCACAATTTTTGCGAATGAATTCAACCTTGTCGACTTAAATTTGCGTTAGTCAACTACTTTTTACACACTTCTGTTTTAGCCCAACGCATATTTTACATTAACATTGTGGTGCTTCACTTCCCAAGAGGACTGCCGATAGCCGCCTTCGGAAGTTACTCTTCCATTTAGACTTTCAGAGTGTGTCAATTTGTAGTCAGGGTGTTTGAATTTCGAATTTTGCCCGGAAACCCCAATCCACTTCAAAGGGATCTTTAGCTATGACTAGGTGTATGATCCTGGCTACCAAGGAGGATCAAGAGGTTCATGCAATCACTGATTTTCGCATGAGCGGTAGGCACCGTCACCACATACCACATTTTTCAACCATGATAATTTGTCCCATTGCGGGGGCCGTTACCACATCGTTTTTCAAAACAGACGATTCTAGAGTTGTATACCCTTTAAAGACTAACGCTTAGACCACTCGACCATCGAGCCCCTTGGTCCCCTTCTCTAAACTACAGCTTACCTTTGCAGATACAGCCAGCATCATCGGTACTTATTGCCTAAGAAAAACAATAAAGAAAACAATGGCTTATTATCCCATGGCACACTATTGTCCTAGCGGCTCAAATAACGAAGTGTAACGCTTGTGTGAGGCACCTTTTCGTCATGTTTGAGATAGCATCGACACATGTCAATCTCACCTACTGTTTGTCTGACACTGACTTCCTCACTGTAACTTTTAACAAAAGAAAAATCAAACGTTGCTTACATATTTTACGTTTAACTTTTGATCTGTTAAACAGATCTTTAATTCTTATTTATACCATTAAATACTATAAGTCAAATAAGTGTAGCTTTTTAAGGGGAGTAAAATAGATTGACAAGAAAGTACGTTTCGAATATTTTCCGATTGGAATCTATGGTACACGACTTTGATATAAATCAATTAATATCAACCAAGTTTTAACGTTTTTTGTTTTTATCAAACATAATGTGCGCCCACAATTGGATAAAATCTCAACCAGAAAGCCAGATGATATAACCTATAGAAAAGCATGTAGATCCGGGTGCGTAGTGCATCATTCAATGATTATTAAACCTCACGTACAAAAGTAAAGGAAGCTAAAGAAAAATCGAATAAAGATCATTTGATTCATAAGGAAAGCTGCTATTCACTTCACCAGAGAAGTTAGCGCAACGAAAAGAAAGCGAGGTTGAGATGCAGTAACGGGCGGAATGAGAGGTTGGCATATACATCGTAAGGTCAAGGACGGGGAAAGGGTAGGTCAGGGTATTCGCATCGAAATAGTGTATTCCCGTAGGCGAATAGTCGAAGCGCCCTAACGCCCAGGTATTACGTATTGTCAACAACAGATCATCGGGGCATCTTGGTTATTAATTGGATTTTAAATATGATTTTTATTATTTCATTTATACTTTACAATTTGTATTGAGACGTAACTGTTTTTTTGATACTCAAGGTATTTAAAAAGCCTTAAAACTATGCGAGCTGACATTTTGTCGAGTATACGGAATGCACGCTTGAAGATCCTACCAATAAATATGTCTTCTCCGTCGATCAGTTTATCCATCTTAATATGTTCCACAGATTCAGTCTGATGATATGATCTGATTGTAAAAGATAGTAATGATCAAAACAATAGGAAGTCGGAAAGATAAACGATGTAGAGATTAGCCAAGAGATAGTTGTATGCGAGATGGAATCATAGGAGATGAACGGTTGCACATGTCGTCTTTATTTATTTCCCGGAACACAGTCTCTAGTGCCGGAAGGTCGTAGTCAACACCGAGCTTCCATGACGCTTTTAAGATCAGAAAGAAAAACACGCCATTTTGTGGATATATCATTTTTTTTAAATAAAACCTTACTAGTCATGTGATTGTCATGTGATTGTTACGCGCTATGTTTAAGTTCAGTTTACATCGCTTCTTATCAATCTACTGACATCTGCATATATTGTTTTGTGATATAAACACATTTTAAGGCATGTTTGTCTTCATGTCGATATTATATAATCTTTGAAATCAGAGCTTACACATATCCTCCTGTCTCTCTGTTTCTGTTTATTCGTGTAGCATTTTATGTTATTTTGCTGTTCAAACGTTGATGTACATGATTGACTTAATCTTAAGGGGCAGGGGGAATAACTCACTTCTGCTGCATTTTCTTGACTTATGGAATGTCTGTGTATGGTTTATAATCCGACACTCGGAGGATAATGTGACGCATGTCTGCTTGTCTGTCTGTTTGTGAACTCGATAACTCAAAAATTAAACAAACTTATATAGATTAAATATGGTGCAATGTTGTAAAATCACACGAACAAGATCCCTATACAAATCCAGTAAAATGTTATACTGGCATTGCACATGTTGTTCAGTACTATTTGCAACAAAAGTAAAATGTAATCCAAGCGGTAATTTAAGTGGCTCAAGCTATTTTTTAAAATTTTTTTTTGATAAAGCTTTGTTATGTTATTTAACAACTTAAACGGTAATATGTTGTGCACAGCACCATTTCTCCCTGTATCGGTTAGAGCTCGTCGTATGCAGCAGCGTTGTAATTTTGATAGCTTTTCCGTGTTATTTAGTGCAATCAAGGCAGAAATCTAGTTTTAACATGTTTGTTTTTTGCTTTGTATATTTTCTCTTTAATTCTCATGTTTCTGGTTATGTTTGTGCCTGATGTGTGTGCGTGTTTGGTTGATGAAGGCATCATGTGTCAAACACACTGTCATCATTTTAGAAGCTAAAACTAGAAACATGAGGACTCATACATAGTACAAATCCGACACTATATTATGACCAGGACTGAGGAAACAACCCGCCTTTCCGCCAAATGCGGGTAAAATTCGGCCCTGGCGGGTAGAATCCTCTCTTCAAAATTTCCTTGTCACACCTCTGAAGAAAGAAGCAAATTTCCAAAGAATGTATGAGACCACTGCACGAGTCAATCATGCGCCTGTCCATCACCCCCTCCCCTCCACCGAGTACCAAAATTGCTTTAAAACGCACCATTAAGCTTACATTTTTCAAAACTTGTCGTCTCGCTACGCTCGGCTTATTAATGGGTGGGTCGCTATTCACAGAATTTAAGGGCGTATCGATATTTTAACGGACCTCGATACGCTAAAAACGAAAAAAAAAAAAAATATGAAAAAATATCTAGGTGAAGTGACGTTAAAATTTCAAATTTGC